>OMLI01038267.1:13853-36284 GCA_900302605.1 Rondeletia loricata
AAATGAGGTACGATTTATAACTATTCAGTGCAACACTTACAGCAGTAGTGCATTTGTATTTGTGTGAAAGCATGTACACACAGGACCACATGTGTCCTATATTACTAACAGCATGTGCAGAAGGGCAAAGTCTAAAGGGAAAGGACGGAGTGAGACACAGAGAAAGGGGGAGGATGAGAAAGTAAGGGAAGTGAAGATGAACAGGGAGGGAGGATGGGCAGTCATGTGGGAGGTGGAGAGGTGGTCTGGGGTAGTGGGAGAAAGGGGAGGGGGGCAGAGGGGGGCCCACGCAGCTGAACTTGATACATTTCAGGGCCTTGAACCTTCATTTCCCCAGAGGAAATCTGCAGTTATGCAACCTGGGGAATTCTGTGTTTGCAGCCTTAGCACGGAACCCCCAGAACACCGGATCATTGTGAAAGAGGGACGGGAAGCCCAGACCTCCAGCAACACACTGCGATTTCACACTTTCCCTGACAGCAAATTAAAACCACACAAAGAGATGATCAGTTATTCAAACAAAACATGCAAACCCACAGCTGACAGTTGTGATAGCCAGCAAACTTGTCCACAACTATATTAACAATATTTGTTTAACACTTTTTTAGCTGTGTTTAAGTTATGTAAAATAAAAAGAACAAAACAAACATATTACACAATCATCTAAAACAATACAGACTTGAAAGACCACTCAATAATTCAGTGATCGCTAAGTGCACCGTCAAATTGAAGCCAAAAGGACAACTGATACTGCTGGCTCATTAAGGCCCATTCAACTAAATTCTGAAACCATATTGGACTCCCAACAAATAAATGACCTGCCTCAAATGCCCAATTATGACACGTCAGTGGTTGTGAATGGTATTTGGTGACCAAATTTCTACAGCTTCCACATACTGTAGCTAACATATAGTCTGCCTCTAAGGTCTAAATATAACATCAAACGCTACTTGTTATTTAGCCATGTGGCCATTAGAGATTGTTCATCAATCCTTGGAGTAAAGTTGTGAGCTGTGGCCACATTCAGAATGGAGAAAAGGTTGGAAAAGAAAGGGGATGATTTGTTGATCGTCACCACAGAGAAAATGTGTTCACACAAATAGGTGCTTGCACACAGGCGGCCTGAAGGAGGAGCTGTGGTAACATATCTGGGATGAAAGGGGCGAAGATCCTCACCGTAATACATTCGGTTCTAAATGCCAGTACTCTGGCACACTCTTCTCACCAACTACAAATGGATTTGTAATTTCAAAACTGGATTTTTGCGCCTCAAAGTCAGCAAGTCTCCTGCTAAATTCTGCTTTGAATGTGTTCAATGTGTGCGCATATCCCACTTTCTGTTTCCCACTGACTGATAAGTTGGAAAGTGAGGAAAGTTCCCCTATTACATTTGGCTCTCCCATAAATGCAGTTTTGTGTGTAAGTCTTTCGCTGCATCATACATGCATATTCCCGATCACCATTGCAGTTTAACATTCATGGTATTGAGGTGCTCCACTATGTCACACAGAGAAGCCAAGTTAGTTGCATAACCACCTTTCATCTTCAAACTTGGTACTGGCTCTGCCATTGCTGGTCCTGAAACTGTCTATTTCTTCCCCATCTCATAGAACTGGCGTAGCACTTTTACTCAGCTTAGCCAGTGTAATGTAACCTCTATGTGGAGTGACGCATTTTTTAAATCAGAAGGGGTTCATCATGGCAAATGAGACACGTGTGTCTTTTTACACTTGGTAAAGCACTCAGTCTTCAAATTGTCTTCCTTCAGCTGCTGAAGGTCAGCATCAGTCTTCCTTGTTTGTAACCATTTTGAGCTATAGCTAGCTTGTTTGCTAGGTACCAGGGAGCAAAGGACAGTGGGGTTGTGTTTGAAAGTGCATTAGTGGGGGTGAGGGCTGTGTCACAGCATGCAACAGTGTGCTTCTTGTGGTACTTGTATTCCCTCTAACCGCAGCTGCAACTAGGCAGGTCAGTGAATTGACACCCCAGATTCTGGATCAAAATTGGCTTGAGCTTGAGCCTTGAGCTTAACACATGTGATTTAATGTCTGCTAGACAATCTTTAAGAGTTTAGGGCTAACTGTATCACTGTGTTTTACAGGGAAATACGGCAAGCATTTAGTATTAAATTGAGTTATTCACCAGTTATCAGTTAAGAGACTTGAAGTTTGACTATGAACCATTTGAACAAGGAATACTACTGATCTGATATCATTAAACAACCTCAAAGAACACATTAATTTATCCAGTTCGTCAAAACCCACCCACTGTTTACCCCTGCACACACGCATTCAAACATACATGCACATGCACACATGTATGTACAAAGGGGTGCACACACTCACGCAAACACACTCTTATCCAATTATGCAGTGAGTATGGCTCACCACGAGCCGAGTCCCTCTCATTGTCCTCGTCTCCGGCTGCTGCTGTAGCCAGCCAACTCAAGTTCCAACTCTGCCAAGAAAACAGTTTGGGCTTCATACCTGAAAAGCACACCATGCCAATTGTTCAAAACCTCAAACTTAACACATGTCAAATATGGAAATCACTGTCTGTCTGAGAGACATTGCAAGTATGCATTATTAGTGTGTGGTTACCTGAGATCCAGAAGGTGATCAGGTCTGCTAGGTATCTCTTGAAGTCATCATCCAGTCGCTGCTTTAATTCAGGGAATGCTCCATAAAATGCTGTGTAGACCGCCTGGGCCAAGCAGTCTGGATACACCTGAAAGAACATACTTGAGATATTTTGATGTCTGACTGTATTTAGAACTGGCGACAACATAGAACACATAGTAAAATAATGTACCTGTTTTGCTTGTTAATTGTACGGCAATACAGAGCCTGTAGACTACAGTAGAGTGCAGGACACAATCACAAAGCCCTGGGTACGGAAACAAGAGGAACACATCTAAAAGATTCATGGATGTTTTAGAGTTCAGAATCACCTTGAACCTGTGGAGGAAGAACCACCAGAAGGTGTCTTTAAAAATGGCCACAGAGAGAGAAGACACAAAGAAGGGTTTCCAGATCCTGAGGAAGCCAGCCTGCAGGGAGGACAAGCAAGAACGGTGTGATTAATATGACTAATGTTGATCAACTATGTTTCATCGCCATCATTCTCAAAGCAACCTGGCACACAGTATACATATGGCAGATTCCTCATGCGCATTTGGAATGAAAGGTCTCATTCGATACACATCTGTTTGCCGTGCAAGTCTGCATGCGATTCTCTGTTTAGTAAAAAGTGTGACAGCTCAGGTATCTTTGAAATTTGACATAACAAGTCTGTTTCACATCACACCAAACACATCTGGCTTTGAACAAGATGACTGCATATTAGTATTTCACACCAGTTTGCCCTAAATTACCCTTTTTTGTTTAGCTGAGCCAATATTTGAGAAATGTCATCTGTGAAACTTGGACTTTGTTAATACAACAGGACTTTAATGGGCGCCTGCTTCTCAGATTAGGATGATTGGTTGCAGAGCGTCCCAGAAAATTCCATTGTAATAGAACTCCAAATCTTTACATTTAGGCAACACAATGTTCTTCACAACAAGATATTAGGTTACAGGTAGTAGGTAACAAACAGGCAACAACTAGATAACAAACAGGCCTTTGGAAAGTCAATTAGAATACGATAGTGAAAAATAATCTTCTTTATCTAATATGTCAACACTAGGTCTTGTCCGACTTAACTTCTAAAACCTGGCATCACAAAATTTGATTAATGAAGATTACAAAATTACGTCACCTCCTACCCCTATAAAAATGATTGCACAACAAATGAATGTAACATGATCATTAATGTACATACGGTGAAGTGCTGGGCCTCTGAGACACTCTGCAAATGTTGAAAAGGGTTGGGATGCCCAGGAATGTCACTATTCACTACTTCAGTAAATCCTGGATAGCTGTAGTCCTTGGGGAAAATGTCAAAATGGTTTCAATCTAAATTAATAATTTGTGAATTTTGATTCATTATATGCTTCATCATCACACCAACATCAATACATAATCTCTGTGGCTTGTGTAGTTTCTTGCCCTGTAAATAAAACACTCTCTTACATCTCTTACATCAAATATAGCATATTATTAAATTATGCATGTATTGTTTTAGAATAATACAAAGAGTAGCAATAGCAGGCAGATTTTTACCTACCTCTTGTCAGATTTTTCTATGAGCTTTTTCCACCAGTTCATCAACTAAAACATGGAATAAACAATATTCAAATTATTCACTAGTTCACAGGCAGTTAGCACAATTTTCTGTTTGCCTTATGAGCATCAGGATCGCTAATAGTTTACTTACACTTTCTGGTGTCAACCTCATGCTCTGTCTTTTTGGTTTGCGCTTGTGACAATGTGGACACGTGTTTTTTCAACTTTATCAACAGCTCATCAAGACTTGTGTAAATGGAGAGAGTAGTGTCCACTGGGAAAAGCACTTCCATCCTCAAATAATCAAGTATGTCTTCTGACGATTTGCAACCAACAAAGTCTGATGGCAGCTCTGTTAGATTTCCCTCACAAGTCACGGGCCATTCAGGCTGGAAGCAGGAAACTTTAACATTTTAAACTTATCTAGAACTATTGAATGGGTTGTAAAAATGGAATAAGACCATAGCAGAGTCTCTTTTGGCAGTCAACAAAAAGAGGACCAGATTAAAGTTGTATATTTGTTTTTAGATCTTCATTTACACAGTAATCCACAGGAATAAATCTGTAAACATGAAGGAAGTTGAAGGTTCTTTTACAACCTTTAATTTCAATTTGGGTCAAAAATATTTTTCAGTGTTTAAGCATTGAAAGACCAAATTAATTCTCATTGTTCACATCATCCGTCTAATATGGGTTTTTTTTAACGATAAAACCAACTTCAAACCAACCACATTATCATTGATATCCTCTCTCAAACAAACTGACTCTCATCATCATGACCCTCCCACTGATTTACAGCAATTACGTTTTCCAGGTCCCACTTTCCAATTTATTTTCTAACAACA
This sequence comes from Rondeletia loricata, assembly GCA_900302605.1. Taxonomy (NCBI): domain Eukaryota; kingdom Metazoa; phylum Chordata; class Actinopteri; order Beryciformes; family Rondeletiidae; genus Rondeletia; species Rondeletia loricata. The sequence goes on from OMLI01038267.1 coordinate 18,865, forward strand.
TTCAAATTTCAAGTTTGCTTCTCTTGTAACCTAACAGGTCTCAGACCAACTATTGAAGCAAGCTACTGAAATGTTAATATTTTAACTTACCTTTTGACACTGCACACATCTTTAACCGTGGACTTTTACTTTAGAGTTGGTTATTGGCTGCTAATTTAACCCCATTTGACCTTGCAACAGCTAACATAGTTAACCCTGAAAGAGATTTTAGAGTTCGTTTTCCTGACTTTAACTTACCTATACATTTAAAATACATTCATGACTCTAGCGTTAACACGTTTTTACTGCATTCAACTAACCTTATAACGTTAAAGTCACGTGTTTAAAAAGTTAGCTAACGGTTAATGTTAGTTCACGCTAAAGGCTGTTTTATAAGACAAGTGTCGTCGACAGGTGTCTTAACGCTAGCGAGTTCAAACCACGGCTTAACCCGACCTCCTACATTCATATTAAGCATCTTAACGTTACCAGTCCTTGTTGCTTGATAAATGTTTTGTAACTGTCAATGAAGTCCTCTTCGTTATCTATTGCCTTGGCCATATTTCTTGCTGACCAGCAGTTGTTGCTAAGCGACAGATAACTAACCACAGAAAAACACTTTCCCTCATATGGAGCTGTACTTCCGGCGTAGAAGAAGAAGTGCACACTGCACGATGCTCTCTGTTGCTCTACATCTGGTTGGGGTTTTACTGTGGTTATTATGTGAGTAACGAGTGGAAAACGTGCTACTAGATACTAAACCTCATTGTGCCGACGTTGTCCGTGTTTTACTTCTGTCTTGGATAATAGCGTATCTGTTTCTACTGTTGGCCGACGTTAGTGGTGTAGTTAGTAGTGAGCAGATTACAAGCTAACGTTAGCTAACAGGTAGGTGGTGTCAAATGGGGCTAAAGTGAAGCGAAAGAGAATGATACAGAAAGACGTAACGTTAGATAGCTGTTTCAAAACCATGGCATGGTGTGCACTGATCTTCTCAATTTTGCGAAATGCTGAGTTTGGGGCAATTCGTGTTTACTTCACACATTCAATCACTAGCTTTCTCACTCACACAAGCTAGTACTGTCTGATGGCAGGTAACAGCTCCCAGTAGAATGGGGGGTTGTTTCTCCTGTCTTTGTCAACTTTGGTGTAGTCTCACTAAACACTAATTAGACTGGTGCAGAAACCACGTACAAGCGATAACATGGGTTTGAATCTCGTTTCATCCCATGCTGTCTCAAGCTTCTCTGTCTTTCTCAGTACTGTCACCAGTCTGAAAAAGAAAAACTGGAATGCTGATTTATGAAATTATTTAAATGTTGGACATTTGTGTCTGCTAATATTTGCCTTATTTGTTGTGTCATTCTCCCTCAGTTGTTAATGTTCGGCCCATATACTTGAACACGTTCTTCCAACATCAGTCTGTCAACATTTTAAGACATGAGTAGCCTGGATCAAGACCAGCATCTCCATCTCAGTTGCCCTGACAAAACAACAGTCTCCGGTGATTCATCGGACACCCATGGGCTTGCCGAGCAACCGCTCCAAGGTCTAAAATTGTCATCACATGCAGTGCTAGAGAAAGCACAGCAGAGTGGCAGGTTGAAGTGCTCTAAATGTGGAGGATCAAGGATGTTCTTCTGCTACACATGCTGCTCATTAGTGGGTGTCAGCCAGCAGGAAATCCCCTCAATCAAGGTCAGTAAGAGGTTAGGACTCACTTGATTGTTCTTTTAAGAGAAGCATGCAGAGCAGTAACAGTACTGTCTTTATATGGTGGAAAACCTTTATGTATGATTCATGAAACGTTGCACGTTGTGTCTTTTTGCGATGAACCTTGTAGTTAAAATGTAACTATCTTGACCATCTTGTGCTTAGCTTCCTGTGAAGATAGACATCATCAAGCATCCCAATGAGACAGACGGCAAGAGCACTGCAGTCCACGCCAAGATCCTCGCTCCCAGTGATGTCACCATATACACTTACCCCTGCATACCTGAATATGAGAGGGACAAAGTTAGTTGATTCTTATCCTGAAATGATGGATTTCATCTAACCCTTCTAATGTCCTTTTAAGTGTTCTTGTGAAGCAGTAGTGTACTTTCTTCATATTCCCTGCTACTTATTTTACTTCTTCCACCCAAACTTCATCAGCTAACTACTTAACTACTTATTTAAGATAAACACTCAGTTCCATCTTTAAACTGAGCAGATTCTGAGAAACATTTGTGTTGACTTTCCTCTTTAATGCTCTATATGTCTAGCAAGAGCTAAGAAATACATAGTGGTCAGTGCACCTCAGTCACTTCCATTGTATTTTTAATTCATGTAGTTGCCTTTGAGTCTTGTTTTGATATTGTTCCCATTTTTTAAATGACTGTCTTATTTAAGTAAATGCCCGTTTACTTGGCACTATCTACTCCTACATACTTTGTACTAGAACATCCAATCAACTTCTGTTTTGTTCTAGATTTTGGTCCATATACAACTTTTTCGTGAAAAATTTTGGCACTTTTTATCGATTTAAAAAGAATGCGTCAATTGGAGCATTTTCACATTTTCTGGCATCAGGCATAATCAGAATATAAAATCATACTCTAATTTGACTTACCGTACACTTGCTGAGTTACAGTGCCTTTAGTACTCAAGCCATGTGCTTTCATTGTTTGTAACATTTTTAAACTCCTGTTTTTTCTTGCTTTGTAATCTCTTTTACTTCATTATCAATGCAATGCTCTCATCTTTTCAGTTTTTCAACTTGAGTTTTCTCCTCATAATGTACTTGTATACTATGTCAATGCTTCTTAAACTTGAGCATATATTAATTAACACTACACAAGCAAGCATACACATTTTCTTTTAGAAAAGTTAGCTAGTTTTGCATGTTATAGTTCCACTCTGACTCTTTTTACACTCTCCAGGTGGTGTTGGTGTTCCCTGGTCCAGGGTCAGTCACAATGCAAGACATGATGCAGTGTTTGCACTACAGGACTGACAGCAGGTCACATCACTTCTCTGATGAGCCCTGCCCAAAGAGGCTGAGAAGCGAGGAAGCACTAGGGGCCACACACATTGCTGAAGACCTGGGGTCAAGGACCCCCGATGAGGCTAAGGGCTTGGAGTCAAGGGTGTATCCCCTCCAGAGGGTGGTCTTCATCGACAGCACATGGAACCAGACCAACAGGATCATCACAGATGAGAGACTGCAAGGTAATTATGAAAGATTGCTCTGAGTGCTGGTCATTATAAGGGGCAAACTTATTTCACCCATAATGCTGTTTAACATTACCTCACTCAGTTTTCCTGTGTGCATTCTGACTGACACATGTTGTGCTCTAGCTTTGCTCCAGGTTGAGCTGAGGACGAGGAAAACATGTTTCTGGCGCCATCAGAAGGGCAAGCCAGACACGTACCTGGCTACTATTGAGGCTATTTACTACTTCCTAAAGGACTACCATGAACATTGCCTGGCTCAGGAGTACGGTGGCGAATATGATAACCTCCTCTTCTTCTACTCCTACCTGCACTCACTCATCACCAAAGCCAAGACTTCTGCTGGAAAATGTTGAGGAATGCCGTGAGGAAAGACTGAAAGCAGCTACAAATACTTGTCACGAAGTGCAGCTAGAGTGGATTTATGTGCGAGACCCATCATGTCGTTTACTTGTATTATTAAATGAGTGAAATTTGATTTTGTAATGGATATTGTGACACTTGTGTATCAAAATACAAAGGATTTAAAAAGGGTAAACCTGGATGGAGTGTGTTTAATACATAAGTGAATACAACAAACTAACTAAAACCATAAATACAAATTCTACAACTGCAATAAAGACTGGCAAGTGGCAATCAAAACATTTAACAAAACCGTCTGCAAACAAAGTGACAAGCAAACAAAAACAATCTGGTATTTGACTGAAATTAAGTGGGGTGAGTGTATATATCAGAGGTCTTGATCATTCTTTAAAATAAGTGAAGCCAATTCTTTGTTACCCTGAGACTTAACTCAAAAATAGCCTTTTTTGCTCAAGTTTGTTTTTTGCCTATAAATGTATTTAGTTTCAGCTACCTATGAGTTAAAACCTTCAAATACGAAATGCAATATACGTAAAGAAATGGAGTTCAGACTGATCACATTTAAATATATTTTTATTTACAAATGAGTTAGTTCATGCATTTGTTTTATTTATGTCCCTCAATGTCAAGGAAATCAGCTTAATGAATCTTGGGCACCTTTGATACAGCATTACATTATGATCACATTGGTTGAAGACCCAATAAATCTGTTCTCTATCGAATTTTAAAGTTGAAAATGTATATCCTACATGACAGTAGCTACAGTACCGGTCGACCTGCCTCTGTATTCAAAAGACATACATGATGGTAAGCTACTGAGGGATAACTAGTAATAGGCCTCTCTGATCTTGGCTTGCAGGCTGTCACATGTCTTCTTGGCGTCTCCCAGCAACATGGATGTGTTGGGCTTGTAGAAAATGGGGTTATCTACTGCAGCGTAGCCCACGCCTAGGGTACGCTTCATCACTATCACCTGGAGTGAAGTCGAAAAGAGTGTTTTATGGTCACTTTTTGTATCACGCAGCGAAAGGTGCATCAATGTATCGTGTGCTGACAGTTTTACAGAACAAAAGACACCCACCTGCTTGGACTTCCACACCTCCAGGACAGGCATGCCAGCAATTATGGAGTTGGGATCTTCCTGTGCTGCAGAATTCACAGTGTCATTGGCGCCAATGACCAATGTCAGGTCCGTCTCTGTGGGTCACAGACACAAACATTAAAACTTTAATACGCAATTCAGATGAAGAACAGTTCAACTAACCACTGATAGAGTGCACTGCAACTGTCCCTGCTAACGTTATTGGGTTCCCCTGCCTGCACCACACTTTTCTCCCTCCGTCATAAACAGAACCATGTGTCTCAGAGTGCATGCCTAGTTACTAAGAAAACAGTCTGTTGCCCTGATACATTGCATGTCTACACATCAATACGCAATCAACATTAGGTTGCTCCAAGCATAGATGAAAGGGGATGCATTTATGACATGCTGATTTATATACATTTAGTGATTTATTATCCCCCACCTTCCAGCTGAGGTGACAACCACGGAGTAGCAGAATATTGTAAACTTTAAGGGCTCTGTACGAGTCATGGTCAACACCAGTTTACCTGGGAAGTCATCATTGATCTCATCCATCTCCAGGACCATGTCATAGGGAACACCGGCCTCAGCCAAGAGGACGTTCAACTGGCCTGGCATACGACCAGCCACTGGGTGGATACCAAACCTAATGCACATAGACAGAAAACATCATCACTAATCAGCATAATTATACACACACTCCTTTTTATTGTTGAAGAAACCTCACTACCTTTTGATCAATGACGCCCAGCCCCTGTACACCAAATATATTAGTTCAATATTCAGTTAACGTAGAGCAAGACCAAAACATATGGACAAGATTGGTGGGCGATTGCTTACACTTGCTACAGGCATCATTCATGTTTTGCCAATCAAGCATTTGTGTAGTGGACTCAGTAGAATCTAGAAATGCAGCAAGCCATGCCTTGCACACACTGAAGAAGAATCAAGTCCAGTTTTATGGAGTCTATGGAATTATATATAATTGAAATAAGGCATTTTTGATAAGGGTCAAGAGCCAGAAGAGACTCGATTTGAGTGTCGAGACGGCTTCCGATAAAAAAAAAAAAAAACACTCCAGAATGTGATTTTCAAGTGTGGACCTTGAGGACAAGCTCAAATAAACAGAGGACAGAGGAGCAGCATCTTAAAGGTGCAGGTGTTATCAAACCTAGACAGTAATGCACTGCAGTTAGGATATTGTCATTTCCAGTATATTTGGGTGATAAATCTCAATGCTTTTGTTTGATAATGACTTGAAGTGTATGAGTGTAGAAATGTACCTGACAGTCTTGCCCTGTTCCTTCAGCATCTTCACCATGTCTGCAATTGGGTACTGGGCTTTTGCTGCACACAGACCCCAACCTAAACACACACACACACACACAGAATGAACATACAGTATATTGATGAGCTCACACACACAATTAACATACAGTATATTGATGAGCTTACAATCCATCCATGGTTGCCTATGGTATTGCAGTTAAATGGCATTTTATTAAATAGGATTTTCCATTATGGATCTTTCTTTTATAGGTATTGCACTATTATAAATATACCATTTGACAGTCAGTCAAAATCCACTGTTAATTCTTAAATCAAACAGTTAACCAGCAGGGACTCAACAACAATAAAACCAGTTATTCTTCTTCCCTACATTCCTTCCTTTGTACTCCTCTCCCTATCTCTCCAATCCTCTCCCTGCTCAGTCTACCCCATCACCACAGTCTCCTTTCTGTATTAAATCATAGGGGTTCAATGGTCTGGGAGACATTATTGAAAGGAAAATCTTCTTTGCCAGAAATGTATGCGTGTGTGTGTATGTATATGTGTGGTGTGCATTTGGGTGCCCTGCGTGCAAAGAACTAATTTCCCTGCGTCTGCATAACCCCTGCTTAACCCTGGTGGTCGGGCATCTTGTAGAGTTCAATGTTGCCCCTAATCAAGTCCCCTTGAAGCAGTCCAACCCAGTCACCCCCCAACTCCCCAGACAACTAGAGCCTTCGGTTTCCTCACTGCCATGCTTTGTTGTTGACAGTCCACGGAGAAGTCGGAGTCTGGACTGATTAGATTAGCTCTCGTGACTTTTCACTGTTTCTGTAATCAAATCAGTGTGTCGGACCACACAGCTGCCCTTGCATTGGTTTGAGCCACCAGAAAAGAACAGCAAAGAAAATCTGTACGTGATCCAAACAAGTCCTTCTTGGTCAAGTCACTGTGACCAACTACTCAGTTTTCAGACCAGTTTGGCTTTATAACTTGATAAAGCAAGGTGTAGTCACCGCCTCACACTCACAAGTCAAACTCACCATCCTTTACTCTTACTGTAACAAACATCTAGTACTGAAACTCTGTATGTGTGTGTGTCACTAGGGACCAGCTAGCTGTGGGATCATTTCCGGACAAACAGCTCCCTCTCATGGTTACCAACCATGTCTCACCATATCTATCCTCCTCCAATATTCTGAGTTTCATGACCATCAATCAGTCCAAGAGCCTGAACATTTCCACAAGGTCCTATATAGCTTCTAGCTCTTCCAGAGAGTCCAACAGCACAGGTGTGCTCCATCTGAGTTTCTCTGATGTGGACCCAAAGTTCCCTCTACACCCGTCTCTCCCACAGGCTCCAGTCTAAGTCAGGAGTGGCTGCACTTGATGCTGGAAAAGACCAGGTTGGGCTGCTGTTTATGTCCATAGTGCTACTGCAGCCAGGAGGGTGTGACTGCTTGTGTCTGTATGTATGCAGGGTTAGAAATGAACACCCGCCAAGGGCAAAAGGCCGGTAAAATGCTTTGGTAAATAAATCAAATAAGGGTCAACATGCCACACTGGCCGGTAACTTTTTGAGACAATAACATTTCAATGCCTCGGTTATACACAGTCTTTGCCTGTTCTCCAACTTTGTCCCTGCTCACCACCATATACTCTCTCTGACCGTGAGCCAATCGAATCAAAGCTCTGTATGAAACAGGCTGTTGATTGGCTGTTACGCTACACAAAGTGTTAGCGTCTAAACGTCTACAGAGTTTTCCTGATGTTTCTGGATGATTAACTGGCTTAACGTCATTTGAAACTTAACATTATTCCCACGTGGCGACACATCCAGGTGTGAGGCCACCGAAACATAAAAAATGAAGACGAAGGCAAAAAACATCCAACTGTAGGAGTTAGTAGGTCGTTTTTTATTAAAACTCAAAATATGCTCTCGTTTCTTTATTGAATGTTTCACACAGAACCCGATTCTATACAGGAAATGGCACTGAAAATGGGTTAGACGACATGTTTCTATGAAAATGTATATTCATAATTCTTGGCAGATGTTTTGTTTTTGTTTACCAGCCCTTGGCAGGTGTGCCAAACAGTTAATTTCAGACACTGTATGTATGTAAGTAAGTTGAGTGATGCTTGAAAGGACATCCTTTATTGATGCCCATTGGATACTGTTCACATCGTTCTCTATGTTGCATGCATGTACCTGGTGTGATGATGATGTTGTTGGCTTCTTTGATCAATTCAATGGACTGGTCCACATTGACTTCAGTGTGAGTGCCAACAATCTCCATGGGTTTACCCCCCGCTGTGGAGGTGGTACCATACCCACCCAGGATCACATTAGGCAGGGAGCGGTTCATTGCCTTGGAAGAAGGGGGGTGGGTGGGGGCAATAATTCAGACACATGCCCCCATGATAAAACGATAAGAATGATGGTGGTTGTGGTGTGTGTATGAATGTGTGTGTGCATGTGACTGTGGATGAGCGCGTCTACTCACCACACACATGATGTAGGACAGGATGGCACCGGAGGAGCCAATCAGAGCTCCAACGATGGTCATGAGGTTGTTGTCTAGTAGGAAGCCTTCAGCACAGAGCGCCCATCCAGAGTAGCTGTTCAACACTGTGATGACCACCGGCATGTCAGCGCCCCCGATGGCTGCTGTCAGTGTCACACCCTATGGGACAACCACAGTACCGCCAGTACAGAAATAAACAAGGAGCCGGAAAATATGAGACAAAAAAACAACAACAAAAATGATGGAGGTCACTAAACCAAATTTGTGTTGATCCATTTTCCCAGAATGGAGTGCAACAACAGGATAAATACTGAATGGAGCTCTAATTAATCATCTGTAATGGCAGTAAAACTTTTCAGATTGTGTATCATCATCAATGATTTCCTAATGTTTATAATTCACTCTTTGTCCCAGTGAGGACTTACCATAACGGTGGAAAGTCCAGACACTCCCAGTAGACACCCCATGCCAGTGGTGTAGCTGGAACTGAGCATAAAGGGCACCATGCCGCCTATGGACGCCGCCATCAGACCAGCATTCAACATGTGGCGTCCCGGCATCAGCAGGGGGGCAGAGTTCAGAATGCCTAGAACCAAGAAGAAATCACATCAAAACATTTTCAGAACGCCAGCTTACAGCGAAAGAAGTTCGGGGAGGCCAGCAATCGTTGCTCCTCTTCTGTGGGGCTGAAGGGAAATAATTTGACAAGATAAAACACGTGAGCTCGCTTTCCTCCTCGGTGGTGTGGAGCGTCTTCGAGCCCAGAGGAATGTCCTCAGACTCCTCTGTCCAGGCCACTAATCAGCTGTCTGAGGCTGTCCCATCCACAGATCAGACAGGCATCCACTGCCCTGCCCACAGAAAATTACCAGAAAGCTTCTCATGTGTTCCTCTTTATCACACTACAATGTGAACACACACACACACACACACATGCACAATATCTATATGTACATACAGTGCTGCCAGTATTGCTTTTTAGAGTAAGATCCAGCACCTTGAAGCTTGCCATAGGCCACCAGCGATCCACTGAAGGTGACCCCTCCGATGTAGGTGCCCAGATACGCCACAGTCTTGATTAGATTTGCGGCCGGGTGAGCATCCAGGTGTGGGTACTCAATCATGAACTCGGCAACACAGGTGAGAACGGCTGCCAGCCCCACCAGGCTGTGGAAGGCTGCCACCAGCTGGGGCAAGTCTGTGATCTCAATACGCTTGGCAATGGTCAGACCTAAAAGGAGACAAATGCACACACAGTCCAGATATAAATAAAGAGGCAGAACACAGATTTCAGTAAATCTCAAGTGAGTTATTGTGTCTGGCTAAATCATGGCAGTCTTTCTCGCAAAAAAAAGAGAATTCTGCTTTTGCGATACAGACTGGCCTTCCTGCTATCCACATGGATTTCCAGAAATTACAATGTAGCCGGACCAATCAGGGACTACGTTCTAACTGCTGTTCTGTCCCCCAGTTGAACGCAGCCCCTGATTGGTTCCCGTAGTTGATGACGTGTAATACAGGCCGCCGCTGGCAAAACGGTAATAATGGCGTCTCCCGAAGCAACGAGCGCCGTAAAGTTAATGTTAGTAGAATAAACACAGCCATAAGTGCAGTTATAGCAGAAATAGACTCTAAAACAACAATTAAACAAGAACAACAGTATGCACTAGCGGACTTTCTTCTGACTGGATTTGGCAAAAGTTTGATTTATCAACTTGCTCCGTTGGTGAAGAAGAAGATGCTGATTGGCTGAAGGAATTTGTCTGTCAAGGCAAGTACTCCCGCCCACTGAAATGGGTCGCAAAAGTAGATTTTTTTAAAAAAAATTTGCGAGAGGCTGGCTTCCAGGCTAGCTAAATCAAGCATCAGCCACTAATAATCTCATGCACCATGAACAAGTCTGAATACAAGGAAGTAAAACTAGAGTGCATCTGGTAAAAAGGCTGACACCCATTTTCAGTTACTTTCCTCTTCATATTGGGCTTCATCTTCAAAAGGGAAACAAACAGTCTCGAGTCAAAATCTGAAGTGTGTTGTCAAAAAAGCGAATCATTTTTTCCTAAAGCATAGGGTTACTAATTTAAGGCTGAGTAAACTCTCATACTCTAGTGCTTGCATGCGTGTGTGTGTGTGTGTGTCCAGAGTGTAACATCATTTATCATCCCGCTATCTAAAAATACTATTAACATCTCGAACACTCAGACATGATGAAGATATCAACTCATCCCTGTAATTGGACAGGATGATTGATGTTCCGTTACGTTTAAGAAAATCCACACTCATTCTCCAAAGTCTCAAGAAATCACATACAAAGTTAATAGCATGTACCACATTCATCATGGTCTTGAACACAGATGAATAGCTCCTATTCTACTACAGCCCTCGTCTCCATGCCATGACATTGCACTGCATGCATTCATTTCCTAGTGGCAGTGGATACTGAATGACAATGGGATCTGTACTGAAACAAAATGAGGAGGTACTGCAATAAATGATAACGTAGAAAACTAAAACATTGGAATGTCTACGATCACGACAACATCTGTATCTCAAGTGAGAGCTGTACCTCTTCCAAAAGCAAGAGGCTACCTACCCAGGGCTCCTCCAGTGGCCATGGTCAGTGACATCTGGGACAGCAGCTCCGGAGAGGGTTTGAGGGAGCCCAGGGTGGCAGCAATGCCCCCTGCCACCCCCATCATGCCCAAGGCGTTCCCCAGGCGACTGGTGCGCTGGGTGGAGAGGCCTGCCAGCGCCCCCACACAGCACAAGCCTGAGCCCAGGTAGATCATCTAAGGCCACAACAATCACATGTTAGCTTTATTCATACAGTCCCGAAGGGCTTCACATGCCCACGTTTTAACACAATAAATGAAAAATGACACCCCCGCAACCTTAGACCCTTAATGAGAACAAGCAAAAAGTCCCAGGACGGTTAGATGAGCAGTGGGTGCCATATTGATAACCAAATGGAACAAACGACACACAGAACATTCAGAGAATTGATTCATTTCGTTTTGTGTTACAGACTGGAATTGCAAACAAGCCTAAGCCGTTAACAGATTGGGAGCAAATACTCCATTAAATATATTTTGAGCCAGAACAAATGTAAGTGTAGTGAGACGGTGACTGTCCTGTCACCTGCTCAATGTTGTATCCAGCGGCCACTGATGCTCCATATCCCCCTACAAACGCAGCCGCAGGCAGGGCGTACAGGTAATTGTACTCAGGAGGGTCGGTGGGACGCTTGAACATGTCCAACATCCTCTGGGTGATCAGAAAACCACCTGCGCACAACGAAACGGGACAATTACACGCTTCATTTGACTGGGTGAGGAATAAAACTTGCTCTCAGTTATATTTCTGGATTATTTGTTTTTTATCATTATTATTTTGAGTAAGTGTCGAAGGTCAGACCAGCAATGTTGATGGAGGAAACAAAGGCGGCAGCCAGAGCGAGACTCTCAGGCAAGGAGGAGGGTGTGAGAGCTCCGCCCATCAGAACCAGACCCCCTACTGCTGTCAGGCCTGAGAGAGAGACAGTAAATAATAAATGAGCATTAAAGTTCTCTAGTATGGTGCGGATCTCCAAGCACAAAACCTCTAAACCAGGTTTCTAAATCAGAACATAACCGTTTCATATTGGGTGAGGAGGCTGGCACGATGCCGTTTGACCCCTGACCTGAGATGGCGTTGGTGACGGACATGAGGGGTGAGTGCAGAGCGGGGGTCACACCCCACACAGTGTGGTATCCCACAATCCCAGCCAGGCCGAAGGTCGTCACCATCTGAGTAAATGATGCGTTGGGAGAGACCACGCCCAGGGCCAGACAGGTGGACACACCTACAAAGAGACAGCAGAGTGGGATCATGTGTGTTTGATGTTCATGTGTGTACAGTACTCGCTATGGTCAAAATTACAGAAGGTGCAGTTTCACAGCAGGTTTTTCCAGGCCATTTTTATGGAAGTCAATGGAGAAATTGGACAGGAACAAAATTCACATCCTGTATTTTCAGTCACGGGAGTGTGAGGATTTATATTTTCTCTGAAACTTCAAGAACTGGACTCGAATGTCATCCATAAAGATCTAGTGAAGGGACTCAGCTTTGTTAGCGAGAAAGACAAATTAAAAAACAAAACAAAAGTTTGAAAGGAAAACATTGTTCAGAACCGCTAAATACAACCCAAATATGACATATGAGTAACAGATGACATGGTGGTATTAGCCCAGAAAAGCAAAGGGGTCGAATACTTACGCAAACTCGATTTCTCTGTTATTTTAATTGTATACTTTAACATCAATTTCTACAATTTAGTTTTCACTTTGATAGAATAGCGCGCTTTGCATAGAACTCAGACTAAAAATCCAAAATAAATGCATTTTGAAATAACTTAACAGCACAACAAAATGTGCAAAAAAAGTCAAGGGGTCTGAATACTATCTGACCTGCGGTGTAAATGCCAGCAGAGGTCATGGTGCGGCTGAAGGGAGAGACCACAGCCGCCTTCTCAGCGTTCAGTTCAGCAACCGTTTTCTGTTTCACCGGGGGCGGGGGGAGCACCTTAGGGAGGGGGGACGGGAACATGTTCCTGCCTTCCTGGACACACGAGAGAAACACACACACACACGAGGACCGGTGTGAGAATACAGAGGACGGAACGAGAACGAATGAAAGACCTAGAGGGTTTTTGCGTGAGAAAGAGACATCGAGAGTTTGGCATCTCACATTGTGGGATCTTGCCTTGATGATGGGAGTATTCAAACACAGAGTCACAGATTGCATAGGAGATTATAGTGAACAAACAGCAATCATGAACCAGTTAACAGTGATTTTGAAAGATGCTTAGTTTAACAAGGGGTAAACCGATATGTCCTGTTGAGCTTGCCTGCTTTCCCTGCCATAAACAATGTGTCAGGGCCAAAATTCCTGGAAAAGTATATTTTGAAACCTTCATAACATTCTTGCTTCATTCTAATGTGAGCTATTCCCAGCTGGGGGGGGGTCGGGATTTTAGTCCCATTTGGCACAGTATTCTAGCACGACAGGGACCGCTAACTGATGCCAGCCGAGATGGAGGCTGCCGGTTACAACAATAAAAACCCACCTTCATAACAAGAGTCCCGCGGATGACATGGTCGACTGTTCCATAGTCAAACTCCTCTTTGGGCTCATAGTGGAAGTATTCCTTGTCTGGGCTGATGGCCTTAAGCAGCTTCAGTACATTGTTGGAATACAGAGTACTGGCCTGGGTGGCCATGCGGCTGGGCAGGTCTGTGTAGCCAATGTGTGTTACACCCTGGTAGAAAAAAAAAAAAGAAGCATAATCATTCAATCTTGCATAATGGCGGATAAGACATACAAACAGAATCTCAAAAAAAGCTCAGTCTCCTTTTCCACATCAACATCAACGCTCACCTTGTGAATGTACAGCTCTCCAGGCCTGGTGGTCTCAATGTTGCCCCCTGCCTCTGCAGCCAGATCCACCACCACCGAGCCATCCTTCATCGACTCCACAAACTCCTTCTTGATCAGGATGGGAGCCTGCTTGCCTGCGTAGGGACAGAGACGACGAGGGCGGGTGAGAAGCATCAAACGTCTAAAATACGATCCAGTGAGACAGGAGAGTGGAGGAAGAAACTTCAGAGAGAAAACACAGGGAGGAGGGAGGTGGCAAGGAGACTCACCTGGAATAAGTGCAGTGCTGATGACAATGTCGACCTCTTTACACTGCTTGGCGAACAGGGCCATCTCCGCCTCAATGAACTCCTTAGACATCTCCTTGGCATAACCTCCGACCCCGTCCCCAGACTCTTTGATGTGTACCTCTAAAGGCTCTGCCCCAAATGACTTGAATTGCTCCAGAGCCGCTGGTCTGACAGTCAAGAAACAGTGAGAGGTTATCGTTATCATCACCAATATGATTCATCATTATTCACTTTGTTCATCTAGAATAAAACTAATATGCATAAGTCAGTACGATTTGAGATGCAAGGGTTTTTCATACTATACCTGGTGTCAAATCCTCTAACTATGGCTCCCATAGACTTGGCTGCTCCGGCTGCTGCTAAACCTGCCACTCCACCTCCGATAACCAGAACCTGCGCGCAACAGAAACATCCACCAGCACATATTTTATTTGAGGTATAATGAAGAGGGACGGGAAATGTGGGAAGACAGAGGTGCGACAGAATAGCATGAAATGGGATCGCAACACAAGTACGATACGTTGTATATGCGAGTTGGTTGGCAAAATGTGAAGGCAGGTACCTTAGCTGGGGGAACTTTTCCTGCTGCTGTGATCTGACCGGTGAAGAACCTGCCAAAGTGGTTGGCAGCCAGAACCACAGCCTTGTACCTACGAAGGAAACACTCAAGTCACATCTAACTATACATTTCTGAACAGCTGCATACATGTATGAATATCTGTATGCAAGCGTATATTTCCTACCCAGCGATGTTAGCCATGGAGCTGAGGGCATCGCAGCCCTGTGCGATGGTGACTCGGGGCACCTGGTCCATGGCCAGCACAGTGCTCTGTCTCTCTGACAGCTTCTTCATCAGCTCTGGGTTCTGCGCTGGATAGATGAAGCTCACCAAGGTGGACTTGGGCTTAAGAAGGTCTGCCTCGCTCAAACCGGGGGCTCGAACCTACACCAGAACATGGATATCACAACTGAGGAGTGGGATCTCTTACTTGTAAATCAATAATACGCTAGTTCAAATAAACCGGGCACAGGATTGTCTTTATAGCAGACTAACGGTTGAAAAAAGGTTAGAACAGCTGTACTAACCTTGAGGACTAGGTCTGAGCCAAAGGCTCCCTTGGTGTCGGTGATAGTGGCTCCAGCATCTTTGTACTGCTGGTCAGAGAACTTGGCTTCATCTCCCGCTCCACTCTCCACCTGCACCGTGAAGCCCTGTTTGACCAGTGCCTGGACCCCCACAGGTGACAACGCCACACGACGCTCAGTCTGCACAGTCTCCTTAGGAACGCCAACCACCAGGTCCTTGTAAAGCACACCTGAAGACACACACACACACACATTTATACAGTAGCCGATAATAGAGTCTACAGTACAAACATGGCATAGTGATGCATTATCCACAGGGATTACAAATTATATTCAAATGAAAATCTCCAATAAGATATTTTATCCCCAAAAACCTTATTAGATCAAATAATAAATATGGGTTTCTACACAAGGACCTACCCAGAAGAATTTGTGTTCCTTTATTACATTTTACAACAAGAGAGAGCATGCGTGTACAATGAGATAGTGAGGCTGGGAACAGTGTCAGGTTTCACATTTCTCTCCTTACACGGCATGGTGACCTCGCCGCCATGGAGACATTATTAGCAGCTGATTGGCTGCGAGCCAGCCCACACAGTGAGGCCTGCACTGTCCCTCAGACATGCTCCAAATCCAAACTTAAAGCTATCAGCGAGTCAACAAAACGTCCACAAACACAAAGACCACTCAGTGACCTGTGGCCCCGACGACACAAACAAGCGTCTGTGGACACAATCTGCCACAGAGCAGCCAGACTCGCATTTCACCTTTAACTGACCTCTCATACGGTCTCACACGTTGGCACCTAGAGCACAGTGAGCGTAGCTAAGCGGGTTCAGAACTGCGTTCCCTTTTTTGGGAAAGCCTCTAACAACCTGCAACAAACAGTGCCTGATCTGTGGAGTTTTCCACTCGCCCAGCCAGGGGGAATCTGTCCTTAAGGGAACTGTTCCCATTCCTTAGCTGAGACAGAGAGGAAAACTAAACCAAAGCACGCAGGCCCATGCAGGCTGTCCTCTGCAGACATACTGTAAGGTTAAACAGGGAGATAATGAGCTGTACATTTCCTACCTGCGGAGGCCTTTTGGTCCCATAACACAGGGAAAGTCCTGAAACGCCTCCTCCCAGGTATCCTCTGACGGACACCTCGCTGGATCAAAGTGACAGAGGAGCTGGAGACGCAGCGCAGGAGGGTCGACATGGCCACTGAGCGTCTGCCCACTCACTGGATCCTGAATATAAACACACAGAGGCAGAGGGAGGTGATAGGTTAACACTACTTCTGCTCCAGCTGTCAGATAGCAAAGCAAATTATATTCCCCCTGTAGGTCCCGAGCCTCCAGACAGACACACACACTTCCTGTTGCGAGGCCTAGTGACAGGAGAGTGACATTTCAGCTCTCCAGGACGACACACACACACAGGGCTCTCTCTCTCTCTCTCTCTCTCTCTCTCTCTCTCTCTCTCTCTCTCTGGTCTCTCTCTCTCTCTGGTCTCTCTCTCTGTCTGGTCTCTAAAAAAAACACACAATTCAGTTTCCATAACATACAAGTGAGCCAGTGTAAACTTGTAGTGCTCTGCCTGGCCTGTTACCTCCACTCCAATCCAGTTCTTATACTTATGATGCATGTGCACAATAATCCATGTATTAATTCAATGAGTCACTCGATCAGTCGGTCAGTATGTTCCTCTGTGTGTTTCTGATTGATTGCATTATTATTATTATTATCATTATTATTCGACTTGCCTTTCAGTTTTCCAGAGAGGGGAGGCTAGCTGTAGCTTCTGTAGCTCAGCGGCAAGATCACCTGTGAAATGTCCCAGCCACTGTAGTTTGCTTGCAGGGACAGTCGACCTTCCGCAGTTTCGATATCACGGGTCTATTTATGTATAAATAGCTGACCACGTGATTTCACTCGATGACCACCCTGGACCTGGAAGTAGCGACGTTTCCTGACTACAATAATACATCCATGATGGCTACACAACCAATCAAAACACTGGGAAAACTAGAAGTTAAAGGATCGTGTTTAAATTGTGTTTATCAAAATGTCAGAAAGCCCACGATAGGCTGAGTGAAATGCCAATTATTTGGGGTTGCGCTCCTCGCAAGATACATTATCTTTGTAAGTAGGTCAACGTAAAACGGCGTTTATTTCTAAGACCGAGCGATAGACTGTTATATTTTTCCCATCT
>OMLI01038273.1:0-10123 GCA_900302605.1 Rondeletia loricata
GCAACTCAATAGAGAGGCGAAATCCCCCCTCCCTTCTGCTTGTGGTCACGTGATCAAAGTGAAACCTAGCTCATCATTCTAAACCACGGAGAAAGAGGGATTGAATGGGCTGAACTTGAAACAAGCTATTAAACACATTTGGAGAGGATTTGAATTGCTATTTTTATTCTCAAATCTACACTTTGCTGGAGTAGCTTTAATAAACAGCAGACTCTGCAACACAAACACAGGTCGGTTGCCCGCCATTGTTGTTCTTCTATTTGCGCATGTCTGTCCTATATTCTTCTATATGCATGCCCCACGTGGGGCCGTGTCGTCACTGTTTTCACAAGACTTGCGGTTTGCCTCATGTCTCATGGTGCTGCTGCAAATTCACAAGATTATGCAGCACCCCTTTTTTAAGTTTGTCCTATGTAGCATGTGGTCTCAACAAAAGGAAACATACTGTCCTGTATATTATCGCTGCAATGTCCTACTCTTTATTGAGTAGGTAACACTGCCTAAACATGGAAACCTCATGTCCTTTTTGATCACTGGAGCAGGGAAAGTGCTCACAAAGGAACACTAGTACATCAGAATACTGTTACAGGGGAAAAGTAGGGACAGAAAGACTGATCATATATCTTGACAATTATTTTCAGTTCCTCATTTTTGTAAGTTTAAGCTTCCCCCTGGCACCTAAAACCATTAGAAATATGGCTCCCTCTGCTGGTTGTATCCATCCACGTCTCCTACATCTCATCTGAGCGGTGCTGCTGTAATATGACAGACGTGGGTTTCCGGTCAATCCAGTTCTCCTTGGATCCTGGGACCTCATATGTCACAGCGGACGCCACTACAGCATCAATGGATCCCTCCTGCAAGACCCCTACACCACCAGCCGACCCCGGCGTCATCTCGGCAGCCTGAGCGGGACTGGGAAAGTCTGCTGAGGAGTTGCTGTTGACGCCCGTTTCCGAGTCGGGCTGCTCCACCCTCTGGTAGTCTGGCGTGTGGTTCTTCTGACCGCCGGCGAAGATGGCCTTGACGTTCTCCACCTCGGCCTGGGGCACTAGGAGAAGCTCTTCCTCTTCAGAGTCAACGTAGGATATGGCATCTGTGCTCTCTGGAGGCAGTGAGCGCAACGTCCTGGACATGACTGCAAGAATGGAGGACAAATGTTCTCATGTAGTTACAGTCATACCAATTCTGAAACTACAAAGCCAAAGTGATTCAGAAAATCTCTGTCACGCAATAACATATATAAAATTGCAAGGGAGCTACTCAGCTGAAAATTCCTTTATCTTGATCTCTCCTCACTTTCCTGACTCCCCTCTTTGTATGCATACTACTCAGAAAATGCCAGGAGGGTGCTAGGTGGGCAGTGTAGTAAAATAAATAATAAATAATATCCACTAAATGTGTATCAAAATAAGCTAAGGCAAGCGAAGCTGACATATAACAAAGACTTTTTCAAATCTAAGCAGAACTTACTGGAGGAGGGTGTGTAGAGCTCCTTCTGTCCTGTGTTGCTGCCAAACGGATTGACTGAAGGGAAGATGATGAGGCAGAAAGAGAGCAGGAACACCTGGAAGGCCAAAGTGAGGAGAGAGTGAGAAAAATAGAGTGGCATAAAGGAAATTCCTGATCCAAAGAATCAGGAACTTGACACTGAATATGAGAACAGATGTGAGTGGGCAAGTTGTTAGTGTGTTTGAGTGAGTGACCAAGTAGTTAACTGAGTGAACAACTTGTGCTATATTCCTCCTACCATAATACAAGTGCTGGTTGTGCTAGTCTTCATAGTGGAGAATTTCATCATAGCCTGCAGCTTCCTTAGTTGCTCTATCAAGGACCTGTAAGAACCAAAGGAAAGAAAGAGAAAAATTTACTGTAGTTTATGAGAGACTCAGAATTACTTTCTAGGCAGTATTGCTACATATGAATGCAGACGCAATATTTCTGAGATTTGTCTTCTTACATGTTCTGTTTCTGCAGCAGCTGGACTTTCTTCTGTAGTTCCATGTTGTGTGCTGTGCAGATGGCAACCCTGTGGTAGGTAGTACATCGTGTAAGTCCACAAATATTTATATCCAAACATACATGTTTGAGGTCATCAGCCGGAAAAAAAACCCCATTAAAATAAAGGAGATTCAATAAATCATCCCCTGTGTGGTTAGAGGTTTGCATTTCCTCAACTAATCACAGGGATCTAGGGCAGCAAATTATTGCTCAATTCCTCTTTAAGTTCCACTTGCAGCACGAGTACAAAAGCTTGATAGCTAGTTAGTGTAGCTAGCCAGCTTTTAGAAGAGAACGTGTATTGAGAGATCGCCAAGATTCTTTGGTGTTTGAAAGATACAGGTTTAGTGCAGTTTACAGTTTACCAGTTTGAAGAATATCTTATATATATTTTTTGTTTTTGTTTGTTTGTTCCGACATCGTCTTTGGGGCTGTGCCACTGGCTCTGAGAATGGAAGTCAAAAGAAATCATAGGCTTTGGGCTCATTACAGGCAAGAAAAATCATACCCTGCAATTTTGAATAATTTCCACAATGAAAAGAGTTAAATACCTATATAGGTAATCACAATGATGCAATATGGCCTATAGATGCAATTGTAAATAGCTTACTTCTGCATTTAAGTTATCTGCAATTTACTGCGACGATTGCTCTGTCATTTTAGAGGCTTTGGCAGTGTTACATTCCATTATAAAGATATGTTTTCAGATAAGACATGCTCCTCATAGCCTTCCATTATTAACTCTTTAACCATGGTGCCGCACCAGCCAATCATATGCCTGTTGATCATGGTTTCGCTTCCCTACTCATGTTCCCTTCATTTCAAAACGTGAGTGCAATTATCCAAGATAACCACATCAACGTTTGACAAATCAATCCGCCACCTGCATTCGAGGAACCGAGTCAGCCGGATGCGGATTAGCAAGATAATTTGAAACGGCTGTCATCATATTAGCCTGAATTAATGAAACGACGAACGAGGAGCAGGGTTCAGGAGTGAGGGACTCGTAAACAGTGGGGTACAGAAAGTCCTGTGGTGGGTGTGACCGTCAGCCTAGAAGCTGCTATATCTATGTGAAAGACTTTCATTTTTTAATGAGGTTATTTTAATAGAGAATTCATTTCTCATTCAAACATACTTTGACTTCATTTTCTCACCTGTTTTCCAGTCCATCAACATAAACCTTCTTCTTCTTGCGGCTCTCCTGAGCAGACTGCTTGTTGCGGATCTTCCTCCTCACCCTCTTCAAGGTCCTCTCCTCTGCCTGTGACACAGAGAGGGAGCTTTCATGAGACTGTTGTGATGACAGATGACGAAGTGCATATAACACAGTCCTGAGCAGCTGTGCCTCAGAGCAGAAAGGCCCAGACTGAAAATATCTGCCCCTATTTAATATTCATCCAGCAAAAGTGGGTTTTACTTTCATACCAAGATATAAACATCCACATACAGCCAATGCTATAAGAAATACAGTTTGCAAACTACCCAGTATTATACTGTTCACAATATGTTTATTATATAACAATTACTATGAGAATGAATTTACCAATAATTTGAATATGTTAGCAGTACTGTGTCTGATTATGCTCATTATTACCTTTGTGAGAGGCATGTATGTGGGAATGGTTGCTCCCTCTTTTGCCAAAAGCCGCTTCTCCTCCTCAGAGAGCACAATCTCTTTAAACTGGAACTGGAGGGAGGAAGGACAAACTTTTCTAAATGACCTGTTATTTTTGTGGTTATTCAGTAGAACACAAGATGGTGCCACTAGATGGCGCCAAAGTCGCAGCATGCATCATGTAATTTTCTTTTGTTCAAGAACCAGCTCGCCAATAAAACATGACACAGACATACTAATGATGCAAACTAAACTGAATGTTTGAGGCTTCATTACCTTCTCCCTAAAATATTTTCAGCAAACTCGTTAGTCTGGTCACATTCATGTAGAAATGTATTGATGAGGAGTTCAAAACGAACCTGTTCTGCTTGGTTGGGCTGTGCTGAATCCTGTGTTGAGTCATCTATGGCCAAAGTGCAGGGCAGCTCATTAGTCAAGTCCTGCTCCATTGCCTCGTCACTGTCCAGGTCATCTGATAGACAAGAAAAATATGCATATTTAAAATAAACTCAAATCTAACATTCTGATCTGATAGGCAACTGAGTTTCCCCATCTATTGCTTAAGTATGCAGTATCCCACCCTCCACCTTTGTAGTAATCCCAAATCCATGTGCTTTAAGGGGATATAAAGGGATTTCAATGTTTAGCCTAACTCAAGAAATAGAGTGGGTAAGTTATAAAATATTCAAATAAGCCTATGGCGCCAACAAATTACAAGAGAACTTGAACTAGGTCCCCCACACATACCCAAATCGATGAAGACATCCGTATCTGGCTTCTCTGCCCTCACGCTCTGCAGGGCATCCAGGTCCCTCCCTCCGCCCTGCAGCAGAGAGTAGCTGTGATCCGTCTGAACTGAAAAGGTCTCTGGGCTCTCTGTCTGCAGCTCTCCTGGGACCGGGGCAGGGTCAGAGTACACCGGGCTGGGCTGGGAGTAGCTTGGGCTGGGCACCAGGTCAGTATCACTGCTCTGGGGGCTTGGGCATCCTAGACAGTTGTTGTTTCCAACCCCGCCACCAGTGCTGCTGTCGTCAGAGATGCCGCTGTCGCTACCCTGGGGAGAGTGGGAGGGCCAGATGGCAGCCATGTTGTCCTCTCCCTCTAGCAAGCTGGACAGAAAGTCATCAGTATCCATACCCGGCAGCATCTGGGGAAAAAACAAGCTTATACAGTCATCTGAAACACCTGGCCTTCTGGTTATTACTAAATCTAGACAAAACTCAAGTTTAAAATGCCATCCCCGAGTAGCTCAGGCTGGCAGAATCAGTGTTGTATTATTTAATCACTTCTTAAGACCTATTTCTACCAACGTGAGTGTTTGTAATTGTGAATGTGGAGCAGGGCGTTGCTGGAAAAGAGCATCCGTGCTCAGCCAACCTACCCTGGGTAAATAAAGGTTAAATAAAATAAAACGTGCTGTAATGATGTTTCTCTTTACACTATTGTTCCACTATATTGATTTGTTGGTATAACCTTTCCCCCCTCCCCCAAACCTTGCCCTAACCAGGGTCCATATCTCACCCCCACTCCCACAGCTATGTTTTTGCCACTGTCCTCTTCTTTTCTTGTGTAACATGGTTTCTGTGTCTTTCTGTGTTTGTCATGATTGTAAAGCACTTTGTAAACTCTGTTTTAGAGAGGTACTATACAAATAAAGTTATTATTACAACTACTGATCTTAATCACAGGGCCATATTAACTAATGAGGCAAAACTGGTCTAAATCTGAGCTTTTAGTCTAAGATTATACAGAGAGAAAGTAATTTAGCAATCTGAAAATACACAGTGGTAGTAGTAAGTAGTTTGAGTCATTTGATAGTAAAGAAGAACAATATGGTCAGATATTGTCTTGGCTAGCAGCAATCTGACCAACTTCATCAATTAATCCTAAATGTATTTTTCTTTGGCAGACTTCTATGGAGGGGGGTATTCAATATGGTGTCATTAATATAAGGCAAAACTTGGGCATCTGAAAGTCTTACATCCTGTTCAAACAGCCAGTCTTCGATGAGCCCTCTCCCATCAGGGAAGAAGGGCTCAGTACTTCCATCCTCTCCATCCTGGAACAGGAGCCCCAACAGGTCTGCTCCATCCATATCTGGTAGGTCCTCCGTCACTGACATCTGCAGAAACACAGGGACATACAGGCCACGGTGTGTGAGTTAAGTTTACTAATTGTGATGATAATAATAATGTAATAATGTATTCATCCCTGTAGGGGCTAGTCAAGCCCCCACCCTGCTGAAGTGTCTCTGAGCAAGACACCCATTCCAGGGGTGCTGTTCTGTAGCTCACCCTGCACTATTGTTTGGTGTGCAGTCATGTGACGTAGTAATGGAGCATGGTCCATGTTCAGTGACATGTAGGTCTGTTCCTTCTCCAATTTAAAAAAAAGAAAAAAACCAAAAGAAGAATCAGCTTACAGTTACATGAGAACCTAAGTGCATTGCCACGAAGGCATAATCCATCTTGGTGAGGTAGGATCCTGAGTATGAGAGGTAACATCCGGCTAAACTGCCATGTAAACAGCTGATATTGCATCATCGCCAGGCTCCCATCATGACCTCATCTTCTGCTAGAATCCGCCCCCACATGCCATTGTCATGTGAATTGACTACAAACACAATATCAGGTGTCAAAACAAATATGATCATTAATGCCAGGCGATCACAATTCCTCTTTTGTATTCCTTATTAACAGAATGTGAAAAGCTCTATTGACGAGCCCTTGTACAGTATTAACAATACATACAACGGCTCGTCAACTGACCGGATGCAGGGTGTGTGTCTCGTCCTCCAGAGAGAATACACTTTCCAAGATGCCCATGCCCTACTTAACGTTACTTAGCAGTGGGCATGTAGCAGTATGATTAATGAACTGTTGATTATAACACAGTGGGAAATGTAATTGCATTGTTCAGTGCGAGGGCCGAAAGTAGCTTGCCTCAGAGCTAGCAAGTAAGCTAACAGGATAAACATGTCATGCGCTATTACTGCCGAGAGGGCGTGGTCGTCTGTGACAGACAACAGAATAAAAAAAGAATAGACACAACTAATGTCTATATTCATTTTCTTACCGTTATATGACAGCAGATGAAATACCATCCGAGTGAGTGTAACCGGGTGACTCAGGGTTTCTCTGTTCAGCGTGTCTGCTATCTCTTTATGGTACCGTCTCCGGTCAAACGTCTTCCCCGAGAAATCACCTTCCAACGAGGCAAAAATTGCGTCATCACGTAAATACGAATCTGCGTACGGAGTCTTCTATGGGCCTTCTGGGAAATGTAGTACAGTAAGATATCCTAATTGCTAAAGCTCTGTTCTGTCTCCCGGCAGCAGTGCTAGCAGTACAACAAAACTACCTAATACTTGAATACTGTGACACAATGCAGTGAGTGGTTGCTTGCAGCATATCATTGTGGATGCGCCTGTTCTTGTTAAAATAAATTTAAAAACCACAAAATATAAAATTTTGTTTTTGAATAGACATCTCTCTCTGAAAGATAGCCACACACACACACACACACACTAAAGCATCATAACCTATTTGTAGAATTATTTTATAAAAACAAAGACTGATATGTTTAAATGTCATTTATTTTAATCACGCGAGCATGAATATGGCATCAGATGATAACATAAGCCCAATTACATAGTCTAATGGGTCAATAACTCATAACAAAATAGTCAAAACTGATTTGCCACATCAACAACTGTTATTTTTGGTGGTTGGTATTGATAGCTTTATTGGCCTTTTCAGACCAGGGAAAAATAATTGTCATTCAGCATTGCTGCCCCAGGACAGAGACAACCAATCTAGCAGCGGGAACATCTCATAGAGATACATCAGATAACATGGTAAGATATAATATCTCTGAGGTACATCTATTCATATCATGATATATATTAAGCATGAGATGAAACCAGCCTGTGCGACATCATAACACAATAGAAAAGAAAAGGCATCTGAGAAAACATTAAAGACACAGAAGTCCATGTCTTTGATCACCTTGTTATTTATCGCCTCGGCATAATAGTGGGAAGCTCTTTCTGTTTTTAAGAGTGCTACATTGATACTTAATAGGCTTTCTTGGTTATAGCACAGTTGAGCATAGACCTTAGTGGGCTAGGTGTCTGGCCTGCATGACCCACAAATGAGGTTGTATACGTCATCTAGTCATCATAACAGCCAATGTGTTTACATAAATAACTTAATTTACATTTCATGACTCATCCAAATCTCATAAAAGGAGTACAAGTCCAAGTCCATGTCAAAAGAGGAGACAATTATGATCTGCTGGCAGCAACATTCTCACAGAGACTGATTTAATTTAGTAGAAGAACAATACTAAAGTAAGTAAATCCAGACTTCAAGAGGTGACTGGCTTCACATACCATGATTTCAACTTACTGCTGGACTAAAAAGCACTTTTTTACTTCCAATAATGAAATCTGGCTCAATCCTGCAATCTCATCTTGGACTATAATGTCTATTTATTTCCAGAGCGCGGCAGAGCTATTTGTCACAGAATCACACAGAGTTTGGATGTGTGCCGTAAACTACGGTACACCTTTAGACGTTCCTTTTTACTCTTCACACTTGTCCCGACTACATGCGTGACCACAGGCATGCTCTCTACGGCCCGTCTCTTGTGAACGCGGTGCAGCAGGATCCTATAGACCCCTGTGATGGAGCTCCTGCAGTCTTTACCCTGGTTGTTGAGGATGTGCTCTGAGGTGATTCCTAACGTCTCCAGTGCCCCTTTTACCTCCACCTCATCCTCCTCCAGCTCGGACGGCGTGCTCTCTGCTAGGTGGGATGGGTCTAGTCTGAAGGGATCCATGGCCCGCGGGAAGTCCACAGGGAGCAGCCACTCACAGCCCATCATCTGCTCCACGCTGCAGCGGTCCGACGGCAGGGGCTGGAGGATCCCCCTGATCAGCCTCTGGCATGGCTGTGGCACCCACAAGGGAAGAACGTAGGCCCCCTCCAGGATGCAGCGCTTCAGCTTGGCCACGGTGTCTGCCCTGAACGGCATGGAGCCAGTCACCATGAAGAAGAGCATCACCCCCAGGGCCCAGATGTCCACGAAGACGCCCAGGTAATGCTCGTCTCGGAAGAGCTCAGGCGCAGCGTAAGGCGGGGAGCCGCAGAACGTGTTGAGCGTCTCGTCGCGGCGGCTCAGTGTGCTGAAGCCAAAGTCGCCCACCTTGACACAGGTGCTGCAGGTGTAGAAGACGTTCTCTGCCTTCAGGTCACGGTGGATGATGCTGTTGTCATGCTGTGGAAGAACAATGAGAAATGTCTTTATTTAAGCACCGGCTTTTGATTGCTCATGTCAATTAACTGCTCACAGAGATGATCCTAGATGTGATTATATTAAGGGAACCCTAAATATAAGTAAGGCATGCATCATTTAATATATCAGGGTTTAAAGATGCTACACACAGGACTTTGTCGTTAATATTTTGCTGTGAAATTAGTTATGATGACAAATCCTGATAACAGAAAAACATGATTATCGCTATTACAAGCAAGAGCTCTAATGATCTTCCTCCTGCTTTAATTTGGTCAAATGTGGGAGTTCTGGGGCTTCAGTCCCAATTATATCTTCTGGTGGAGAGCACACTGGTAAGCTGGCAGCATTAGCTTAATGATTAGAGACGCAAGCTTGTGACTGCAAGGTTGAGGGATTAAATCCCCACCAGATAGAGAGAAATTAATGAGACATCTGAATGCCTAAAATGTAAATGTGGTGTAAATGTACTGAACTTGCCCAAGGTGTGAATAGTAAACATTCTGGTTAAATAGAAGTTTTATAAATTACTGATCAAAAGCAATGGAGAGGGTAATGTATGCTGACAGAAAGCAGAATATTAGATTAATTAGATTAGATGAAACTTTAACGATTCCCGCAGTGAAATTTCAGCAGCAGAGAATAGGATCTAGATGAGAATAAAAAACATTATTTAAATAGCAGAAGCTATAGTTTGTAGTCCTATTGGTCAATATCACAATTATTTGACAATATCGTACTTTAAATAAATCCTACACAGGTTACGTTTAGATTAGACTGAGACTTTGTTTTCTATTATTTTGAGACATACAATGAAACATATGCACAGAGGTTTTGCCTCGTGAATATGAAATGATACGTGGAGCAGGAGCTGACCATGTGCTTAACAGCAGAGAGGATCTGAGAGAAGACAATCTTGCTGTCAATGTCGGAGAGTTTCCCCTCCGTAGTAATCTTAGTGTAGAGCTCCCCTCCCCCTGCGTACTCCATCACCAGGTGTAACCGCGTCAGCGTCTCCACCACCTGAAGAGGAGGAAGGAAGAGAGCATCAATGAACAGAGCATTACTAAGAAAGCAGGAGTGGATGTAGTGATCATTAAGAAAGCCCCTTGGGATCAGATAAATGTCATACACATCAGCATGAGAGAGAGCGAGAGAGAGAGAGAGAGAGAGAGAGAGAGAGGTAGGGCCACACAGACATCTGGGTTG
>OMLI01038303.1:0-11021 GCA_900302605.1 Rondeletia loricata
ATCTCTGATGTACAAGGACTAGTTCCAGGGCCTTGCGGTTTCTGAGATTCCGCCTCCACAAAATTTTAGTGCCAATGTTTGTCGCACCTTTTTCAATTGGCCATATGACCTTGACCTCTGACCTATATAGTTGTCATTTGAGAAAGTTGTCATTTGAGTCACGCTTCAAGTTGATACTTTGTTTGTCCTGATCTGGGCCGGTATTCACAAATAATCTTAAGGCTAAGAGTTGGTCCTAACTCGGCAATTTAGGAGTAACTCCTAAAAATAATGGGCATGTCACTCCTAAAGTTAGGAGTCCTACGTTTTGGGGATAAGAGCATTTCACAAAGGGTCTGAGAGCTGAAAACAGCTCATAACTCCAGGAGAAGTTAGAAGCAGTCCAGAGGACTTCTAAGTCGCTTAAGACAAACTTGCAGCGATCCGGAAACGGCTGCTGCGGGCAATCCTCGTCGCAATCGCGTCAATACTTTGGAGATATTGAATGATACAGTGCTCATAAAAATGTACCGTCTCAATCGCGAGGGTGTTGGTTAGGTGAAGTTAGAAAGATATTCACAGATTCGAATTTCCGGGATCAATAACTCATAAGCGAAATGTTTTTGGCTGGACGAGTGAGTCCAGCCCTAGAAACCCAAATGTCCATGAGTGACTGAGTGAGTGACTGAGTGACTGATAAAGTTACACCATTGGTCGGCTAGTCTCGTGACATCATGACATCATCACAAGTGCAGTAAAGCGTATTAAAGTGTAGTAAAGTGTAACCCAGGGTAACTAAACCCCATACAGTATATAGTTCTCGAGTTATCAGCAAAAACGTGTTTTCCAAGATGGCACATATACATCTCTGATGTACAAGGACTAGTTCCAGGTTTTTGGACTAGTGGGTGGACATGGAGTCTGATGACGCATATGATTCCTGCGGGAAATCAATTTAGAAAGAAACCCAACAACTATTTAAGCCTCCCCCATAGGGGGTGGCTTAAATAGCCCCCACTTATTGCATTTTCAATGGCACATTTCTGTAATCAACTAAATTCACACAAACTGGAATTTCCCAATAGTCCAGTGTATATCTCACTTAAAAATAAAACACAGACTACTTCAAAATGACTATCCTTTTTTTTAAACACATATTGTCTGCATTACATCCCATTTATTGAGACGATAAACTGTACCACTTGCAGTGCACTACACAAAACAAGTTATTTGCATGTACTGAACAATTCCTGTCTGTAAGGTTCATTTTGTCCTGTCTGTTATGAGGTGCAGCTATCCACAGGAGGTGATGCATTTCAGACACACAGTATGATGGTGGGCAGTTTAACAACAAGGCTCTCCTCCATCCTCACAGTAAAATGTATGTAGATTAATTGCAGTTCAGTTCAATCCAGTTCAACTCAATTAAATACTCTATGTCCATCAAACAAGTCTTTGATGTAGCATGCAAACAAGACTACATAAAACAACAGTTACATAATAACAAGCAAGTGGGCTCATTAAGCTTTTAAATATTTTCTCCTCAGAAAACTGGGGCACAAAGTGATCTTAGTATCTGGGAAATACAACAACCAAAATTTTATGTGCTTTTTTACACAAGCAAACTGGAATTTGTCTTTGCACATGCCTCTCCTAGATACACACATACATTGATCCCTATATCTGCATTTCCTCACAGAGGTCAGAGTGCAGGTTCAGAGGTCATGCGGCGCCCCTGGAGCAGTTTGAGGTTCAGTTCGTTGTTTAAGGGTGCAGTTCAGCAGTTAGGGTGAACGATGTGGATGTAATTCCAGCCTCCCTCGGCCCCTCACTCAGCCTGAACACTCCCACCATTGAACCAGCAACCTTCTGGTTGGTGGTCTGCCTCTGTACTTCCAGGCCAACCTGCTGCACCAGAATGTCTGTTCTCAGTAGTGACTCAGGTCCACTCTGACCCACCGTTATTGAATGCATGCTGTTATACATATCACTTATATGTCTTGTTGTACAATCCGCTCAGAAGAAAGCAACTTCTGCTTTCTCAGTTCACTGGGCTTTCATTCCATCTTCCCGCAATAGATTTGCTTAAACAGAGGGCAATATTAACTTCCATCCCCTTACAGGATTGTTGACATTCTGCAAATGCAATGTCAATAAAACTGATTAAATGAGGAGATGTACCCTATTGTTTACACTAGTAAAAATGGATTGCCACTGCACTCTTTTACTGCCATCAGGCAAAGATGGCATGGAAAGATGTCAAGTTTGGCTGGTAACCACTGGAAATAACTGTTCATCTTTGCAGGCAAACAGCAGCAGTACAGCATGTAATTACAATAACTGCCTTTAACAGAGAACAATGATAATGTGTCTTTCTAGCATAGAATTGCAATGTTACATAAACCTAAACCTGTTGAGGTGAAATATTCAACAATAGCTAGATTTTGTTATTCCAATCAGTCCCAATCTTTCTGGCACAGTAAAACTTGCCTTTCTCTATGTATCTGCTCTCTCTCTCTCGCTCTTTCTGTATCAATCTCTCTCTCTCTCTCTCTCTCTCTCTCTCTCTCTCTCTCTCTCTCTCTCTCTCTCTCTCTATCAATCTCCCTCTCTCTGATGGCATACAGTCTGCTCTCATTGTAGGTGTGGGATTCTTGGCACTGGTTGTGCTGAATCATGTGGATATCGAACAATGACCGGCTGGATAAAATTGACAACTAATGAAATAACTTAGTGGGGGTGTGAGCCCGGGGGGGCGAGCTGCACGGTGACCCCTCACTTCTGTCTGCTGGGCCTATTGCAGGCCGATCTGCAGGCTGGCTCGGACACAGGGACTGTTGGCAGAGTTTCCACCCCTGGGCGTCCCGTATATATTGAGCTCAGCATGCCATCACAAACACACTGGCACAGACAGGTACTGGTAAGGCATTCATGTCCGTCACTCTCTATTTTACTTTATAAAGTATATATTTTGTAGTTTTACTAAATGTATTCCACATCGCATTGCTGTAATTCTGTGTTCAGAAGGCTTCAGAAATCAGGAGCAGGTTTTGGAGGAAGAGGGATGGGCACTTTTGTTTACGTGCATGAGAAACAAAATAGAAAAAACTCAAATAATGGTATTAACAATAGCATGATTTTGACACACTTTAAGATATAAAGATATACAACTTTTAAAACGTTTTATGTGGACATCCATAGATATTTCTCAGGTACTATACGATTATAATGAATCTCAGTTTTGATCTCAGTTTCTCTAGAGTTTTATTTCTTTATTTTTATTTTTATTTTGCAGGGACAATGCATATTAATGAGTTTTGTTTGTGTTTCCTTTCAGTTGCATCGTTACCCATCCATTCACTATGGCCAGTGACCACCAGAACCCTGCATCCAAGCAGCAGCAGCCAGGGACCAGTGCCTTTAAGGTGAGAGGGAAGAGCAACATAGGCAAGCAAATACTGACACATTACAATTTCCAACTTCATCCCTGAAGTAAGCACTCGTGCACTCCCCACTTGGATTCTGCAGTAGGGTTCGTGTATAGAGAATGCATCTTCCAAATATCCAATGCTTTTCTCTTAGAAGTGCACAGTTGCTATGTTCATGTTAAATACATTGGGATCGATAGGCCAGTAAAGACATAGCAAAACAATATCACTTACAACTGAAATTTTTTATCTTTTAGCTATCATGAGTACTTAAGTTATTTTTCTTTCCTCCCATTGGCCCACAGCTGATTATCTATGAACAGGAAAACTTCCAGGGACGCTGCCATGAGCTGACTGGTCCCTGTAACAACCTCCAGGAAGCAGGCGTGGAGAAAGTGGGCTCTATACTGGTGCTGTGTGGACCGTGAGTGTGGGTCGGGAAAAGACAGAACACTAGAGAGAGAAAACAATCAAAAACTGACATAGAAAACTGAGACAGAGAGCTAGGGACAGAGAGAATGAGCGAGAGAGTGACTGACACAATGAATGAGAAAACTTGTACATAGGAGAACAAACAACTCTGCGTAAACGATGTATGTGAAACAGAGCATTCAACCTTAATCCTGTCTCTATCCTGCTTTACTCCTGCACACACACACCCCTCCTCCCCCTCCTATGCCCTCTCAGATGGGTGGGATACGAGCAGGCTAACTGTAAGGGGGAGCAGTATGTGTTTGAGAAGGGGGAGTATCCTCGCTGGGATTCCTGGACCAACAGCCGGCGCAGTGACACCATCTTTGCATTCCGCCCCATTAAAGTGGTAACAAAGTGCACCATTAGCCTATATACACCCCGTCATCCAGTGATCGGTCGCTTATGTTTGGCAAACCACCCATTGTATTATGATTTCTTTGCTCCTCTCTCAGGACAGCCAGGAGCACAAGATTGTCCTTTATGAAAACCCCAGCTTTGCGGGGAAGAAGATCGAGATCATAGATGACGATGTGCCCAGCTTCCACGCACACGGCTACCAGGAGAAGGTCTCCTCTGTCAGAGTTCAGAGTGGCACGTGAGTCAATCCACCCAACAGATCTTGTATTTCGTAGAAAATAGCTGCTATCATCAATATAATTTCTGTTACATGGCTGGTTCTCTCATCACCATCCTTTCACTTCTAAATGCCTTGTTTTCCCTCTCCCATCCCTTCACTGTGCTCCTTGTGCACCAGTTGGGTGGGCTATCAGTATCCAGGCTACAGAGGCTATCAGTACCTGTTTGAAAAGGGGGAGTACAAGGACGGCTCTGAGTTTGGAGCCCAGATCCCTCAGATCCAGTCCGTTCGGCGCATCAGAGACATGCAGTGGCATCAGAGGGGCGCTTTCCACCCCACCAACTAAGCTTGTGACTCCTGTAATTGAACCCTGACCTCTGCAACCTTGCTCCTTTCCAACACCCCTTTTCCCCTCATCTACATCAAACTGCATTTTGATACCTACTGCAGTTGTTGCAGTAGTCACATCCTTTGAAGCAAACTAATAAATCCTTATTGCTTACATTTCACTTGGTCATGTGATTCACTTCTGTCTTGCCCACTCAAGTTCTTCACCAAATTCCTCTGACTTCGAAGAACTGTTTGCAGTTTCAAGAAGGGACATCACAAGTGGCAGAATAGAAGCAGGAATTGAAGTCGTGTCAGTAATGCTGGATGACATAAATAGTATATGAATGTATAAATAGGAAGAAAATCTGGACCGGCTCAATTTAACAACATACCTGAAGGTTCTTTATTCCATGACTGTTATAATGTGGAATAGTGATAAATGTGAAATATGGCTGTTGTGTATAGGTAAAACTGTGGCCAACTCCGACCGATAGGTTGCGCTGCACAGGTTTAAATTTGACGCCACTTCCGGTTCTGCTGTCGCTAGTGAAGAAGAGCTAACCACACAGGACTGAGCCAGTATACTACTTTATTGTGTTGTTTAAACAAGTAAAGCTGTTATTGAAAAGGGGTTTCCGCTGATCAACTCGAGTCCTCCATGAGAATCTGAATCCAGACATCGTGAACTTGGAACATTTGGTATGAAAATGTGAATAGATTGTGGGTGAATGTGACTACCTAGCTTAGTAGCTAACGTTAGCCAGACTCGGAAACACGTTTTGTAATGTACAAAACGTGTGATGTCTTATGTTGAGTTACATAGCAGCAACTGATCTTAACTGTCTGCTCTAACTTGAGAATTTACTGTAGTTTCTACACGTCTCTCTAATTGTAGAAAGTGTCATGCTACACACCTCAGTGAAAAGTTTCAGTGGGTGTCGAAGTTAGGTCCGATACGTGCCGGTTACTTGAATGGAGAGCACGTCACACCTAACTCCATTCAAAACTGTGGTGATTCAATGTCCCTTGCTCACTGGCAAACCTACATACCTGTTACAAGATTATTTAAGACGTTTTATGAATCGTTAGGCTTAACTCTTAAATTCGGCATGCATCCTATACAACAGTGTTTTCCAACCCAGTCCTCAAGCCCTCCCCCCCCTGCAAGTTTTTGTTCCTGCTTTGCTCTTGCACGCCTGATCTAATTAAGGGCTACACACTTTCATGCTAGGCCTGTTCAGGTAGATCTGTTTCTACTACTCAGCCAATCAGCACTTGGATCAAGTGTGCCAGAGTAAAGATGGTACAAAAACTGTCAGGACAGGGGGTAAACGAGGACTGGATTGGGAAACACTGCAATACACCAAGCAACAGTTGGCTCGCCTCCTATAGGCCCACTCACTGTATAGTGCTGCTTCGGGGATTGGATATATGCAGATTTTACCAGTAAATCCTAACAATTCAGAAGATGTCAGAAGTGATGTTCTACAAGATATGTATGTTTGTCCATGAGCAAGGCATCATCTAATTGCCAGATTTTTAATGGTGTTGGACATGATGTTCTCTCCCTTACAAGGAAGAACGGAGCGTATCAGGGCTATATCTAAACAGTATCTGAATTCACCTTCTAGTCTAGTGGTTTCCAAAGTGGGCTCCAGGGACCCCTCCTTGAGGGGGTTCCAGAGGCTCCTCCAGTTAAAGAAGCGCAAGTGTAATTTCACCTTTATTTCATTTGAGGATAGGACAGTCAATGACTGCTCTGGCCAGAGGTTTCTCTCTGTCTCACTCTAATCTTCCCACCTACAGTATAAACAGTCGGCCAACTCTAACTCTGTACTAAATCATATACAACAAAAATCTTCTCAGATGGGGGTTTGTGGCTCGTGTATCTGTTTGGAGGGCCTTGACATGAAAATGTTTGCGAACCCCTGTTCTAATCTATAAGGGACTCCTAGTGTTTTTGTTTTTATGTTCAACATCATCTTTTGTCCATTCACTGTTTCTCCAACAGTCAGGATGCCAGTCCTCTGCAGCAGTTGTGCTGTGAAACGCGCCGCGCTGAAACGCCCAAAGACCGGCCACTCGCTGTGTAAGGAGTGCTTCTTCTGGGCCTTTGAGGAGGAGGTGCATCAGACGATCGTGATGGCGCAGCTCTTCAAACCTGGAGAGACTGTAGGGCTTGGTGTTTCTGGTGGCAAGGACTCCACAGTGCTTGCACATGTTATGAAGGTCCTAAATGAGCGATACAATTATGGCCTTAAACTTATGCTGCTCTCCGTGGATGAGGGAATCACAGGCTACCGGGACGACTCCTTGGAGACAGTGAAGAGGAACCAGCAACAGTATGAGCTGCCACTAAAGATTGTGTCTTACAAGGAGCTGTATGGCTGGACTATGGATGCTATAGTGAAGCAGATTGGACTGAAAAACAACTGCACCTTCTGCGGAGTGTTCAGAAGGCAGGCGCTAGACAGAGGAGCCATGATGCTTAAAGTGGATAAGATATGTACAGGTAACGCCCAATAGAAATATAAAAGTATGAATACATTAATTTCAACCTTTAAGTATGATCAAGCAGCCTTGGCCTTAGTGGTAAAGAATGATGTGGAATTTTCTTATCATTTGTTACAATCGCTGTGATATGTGTTTGCACAGGTCACAACGCTGACGACGTGGCGGAGACGATTTTGATGAACGTCTTGCGAGGGGACATAGCTCGTCTGCGCCGCTGCACCGCCATCTCCACAGCCAGTGAGGGCGAAGGGGTTGTGCCACGCTGCAAGCCCCTCAAATATGCCTACGAAAAAGAGATCGTTCTCTATGCTTACTTTAAAAAGTTGGACTACTTTTCCACAGAGTGTATTTACTCCCCTAATGCCTATCGCGGGTATGCGCGGACCTTCTTAAAGGACCTGGAGAGCGTGCGGCCCAGCTCCATCATGGATGTCATCCACTCTGGGGAGAACCTGTCCGTGCGGGAGGGGGTGAAGATGCCCGTGCAGGGGAGCTGCAGCCGATGTGGCTACATCTCCAGCCAGACGCTCTGTAAGTCCTGCGTGTTGCTGGAGGGGCTGAACCGAGGCCTGCCGAAGCTGGGCATAGGGAAACACAACCGCCTGCATTACAAAATCCTCTCCCAGCAGCCTCTTACCAAAGACGAGGAGAGGAAGCTCAAACCTGTAGACTTCTGAGAATCATTGTATTGAAATTTAGATATTGAAATTTAAGAGTAAAATCTAATTTGTTGTCTTAGACACAGGAAAACTTAAATCAGAAAGTTGCTGAAAGCTTTATATGAAATGTATGCATATGGTCCCAACATGAGGTTGCTAACATTCTTTTTATTACAGAGTAATTGAACCATGGGAGTTACAACATGTGGGTTTCAAAGTACTGCACACTTAGACATGCACGCCTTTTGACCCTCTCAGTGACAAGATGATTTATTTATTTATATTTGGCTACCTCTGCTGTCCCAATTTGCCCATTTCTGGGGAAGATGTATCATGTAGACAATTATGATCAGTACGAGGTGTAGAATGTACTATATATATTATAATAAATATTGTCTTACATGTTACCCTGATTTTCTTGATTTCCTTTATTCTGATGAGGAGGGGGGTGAAAATTGTTATGTTCATGGTATGTATTTTTGAGCTATTCTGAAGTTAGGCTCAGTGTTCTTGTGAAAGCAAGGGTTGTTACTATGCATGGATAAACAACCAGGCAAACATGGAACATGCCCCGGATCAGTAGGGTCCTCAAAAGCCCCTGGTCCACGTGTCGATACATTTGTAATTAAAAAGCAAATGTACCCTCTCATGCAAATATGCAAACTATCTGTGACTCCTTGCAGGATAATCCAGGCATGGTTGTTGACTGTCTTGTCGGTAATATTTTTTTCTGTGTCAGTTCCGTCATTGGCCGTTAGAGGTCGCTCATTACCGACTGAGCCGCGGTCGGGATGCGCGCGCTCGTGAAGTACACATGCACACATCGCCGCGCGTTCCCGAGAGCTACTCCTGACCAACTTCCAGGACAGCAGTGTGGTGAAGTTTGGAAAGGAAAACCCAGACTTTGAAAACAGCCGAAAAGTATACGATAAACATATTTGGCACAGCCTAAAGCCATTCCCCCATTATGGACGATTTAGGTAAGTGACTGTTTTACCCCATCTGTCTTCCTGCAGCCCCACAGATAGTAGCGGAAAGCAGGGTGGAGGAGTTCACGGTACGACGAAGCTACAAATATGTTTTTATATGTGTTTCTGGTTCATGTTCGTCACCTTGCTCTGGGACAGGCGGCCACAAATGTTACCGTAAAGTGTAGCTGAGTGCATGTTGGATATATTGTGACACACTTTGCTTTACATAAGCATCAGAGTAGCAGCTGGGACTCGCTAGCCTGACTACCTCTCCTTTTAAACGGCTTCAGTCTGTCCATAATGATATCTTTGATTAGAAATACCGTTACACCTTCTAGCGTTAATCAACTGCTTCTGAACAGTATGTGAACCAGAGGATTGAGATGTTTAGCTGGCATTTTGACATCGAGCATTAACGTTACCTACTCAACTTTTGCCCCCAAGCTATTCATTCCAGCTTTGAAGTGGAAGACTCGCAGGCCTCCTCAGTAGACCGCTCAGTACAGCACAGTGTGGGCCAGACCCGGGCTTGGTGCCACTCTAGTGTCGTTTGCTCTGTCGTGTATCTCCAGTCTGACAGGGATAGTGATAGGTATACTGATGGTAAGCCTGGATTCCCAGCCAAGGATGTGATTAGGGCAACACAAAAAACAGGAAATAATGTGGGTACGGGAAGCAGGAAAATGGGAATATATGATTACACATGAATGGGAGTTGTGTGCCCAAATAAGTGAAATCCTGAACAAATCTCATCCCAAGGAGACTGAATATCTCACTGTGCCATTGGTGATGACCACAGTTTGGCCTTAATGTGAAACTAAGCCAGTAGGACCTTGTGCTGTGATCCTGTTGATCCCTGCTACAGGACAAGCTGTTCTTGAGATACGTACTAGATTGCTGTAGCTGTGATGGTCTATACAAAAGGCAAGGTCATTTTTAAAATTCCTTGTAATATTAATCACTGATCTTCAATCAGTGGAACATATGAAGCAGGGGATTCAAAACCTTCATGCTGCATAATGGCTTGGTTTATTCATTTATTATTGTACATTAACTAAAACCATATAGATATGGTGACAAGGGTTAGGGTTAGGAAACTAACTTTTGTCCACTGGCCACAGTGGCAGATGCATCTCAAAATTAATCAGCCACTTTCACTATTTAATCAGCCAGCTAGATGTTTAGACTAGAACATGGCCTCCAAATCATGGTTGGTGACCTGCCAAAGTGGCTAGTAGAATAGACAAACTTATCAGCCACAGCCAACATTTACTAACATTTTGGTGTGGCTGGTTTTCATTTTCACTCAGGATGGTGTAAATATTACATCTGTAAATTTTTTTGTAGTGATTGATGTTAAAGTCAATTTGCTATGATTTCTTACATGTTATATGCAACTCGTATTATTGGGGAAATTCTCATGTACTGAGAGTGAGACCCATTAGCCTGTTATCAGCCCGATATCCGATACTAGCATTATCGATGCATCCTTAGCACCTACTAGCTATGTGAAAAGTTGTGGTTCCATGCAGCCTTTCAGCTCTCAGTCTATTTTTTGTGCCTCACTAACTAGTCAGCTCTTCAATTCACTGGCTTTTGACCTTTAGCACTGAACTTTGAACTCCTAACTTTGTTTTCACAGTTTTCATCAGCTGGTCGGTTTGCTATATTTGCCTCGGCAGCCTAAGCTACTTCTGAATAAATCGCGTCCTTTGCTTCTATCGGTTATCTGTAGGATTGCTCCGGTTGGGTGCTGCAGATCTCCCAAAGAAGAAAGGCAGTAAAATGGGTTTCTGAATTGTTTAAGTGGAGAGATGATGAACCACATTTCAGGGTTGTCAAAAGTCGATACTATCGAAGTATCGAGATACCATATTTTTTTAATGGAAAATATTAAGTATCGATAAGTATCGAAAGTAGCAATTTAACCTATCAGAAGTAATAAATGCTCTTATAAACTCTAAAATGACTATATAGCTATGTGACAGGGCAGCTGTCTGCTCACTTGCCCCCCAGCTAGGAATCGAGCGTTGGAATATGACGTTATTGATAACAACCTATAGTGCAGAACTGTGTAAGCTGCATCGCA
>OMLI01038307.1:4052-16622 GCA_900302605.1 Rondeletia loricata
TGATCCTCGCCTCCAGGGGACATCGCCTTCCGTTTCCTGGACTACATTCGTTCCCAGCAGGAGCGGCAGCGGCGGCGGGCGGCGTGGTCCAGCCAGACACCGTCGTGGCAGGAGATTTCCAACAACTACTCCACAGAAGACGAGGCCGAGCCCCAGGAATCCTGGGCCGTGGTCTGCGACATCAACAAGGAGATGCTGAAAGTGGGCAAGCAGAAAGCCGAAAGCATGGGCATCACCACCGGTAAGCCGTCAACAGCGAACCTCAGCTTCTGTGCTCTGAGCGCGCCAAACAATTGCTGCGAGGTTACGAAATGGAGCTATAGGTATGCAAAGTGGAATTACCGCTACAGATCTTTTACAGATCAAGTGCATGAAAATTGCACACAGCCCATGGCACCTGAAATTCGAGTATGAAGCAGAGTTCATGAAATGAAGATATTAGTAGAAAGCTTCTGTTATTAAAATAGACTTGTCTGTGTGTGTGTGTGTCGGTGTGTGTCAGGCCTGTCCTGGGTGGCGGGCGATGCA
Source organism: Rondeletia loricata (assembly GCA_900302605.1). Lineage (NCBI taxonomy): Eukaryota > Metazoa > Chordata > Actinopteri > Beryciformes > Rondeletiidae > Rondeletia > Rondeletia loricata. The sequence goes on from OMLI01038307.1 coordinate 4,581, forward strand.
GAGGAGCTGCCTTTTGATGATGGCCAGTTTGATGTTTACACCATCGCCTTCGGCATTCGCAACGTCACCCACGTAGATCAGGTAATGGACAAGACCATCATCTCTCTGATGCACAAATGATCCCCATAATGACGGGGTGGTGCAGCGGCCTAGCGGTTAGCGAAATTGGCCTGTAAGTAGAACGGGGTTCGATCCTTGTAACAGCCAATGTGTCTGTCCCAGTGTCCCTGTCAAAGTGTCATTCAGCAGGACACTGAGCCTCTACCTGCTCCATAGGCACCATCCCTGTCTACCCCTGTACTGTGATCCAGCTGATGTAATTCATACATGGCATTGTCAGAGGAATATGCAAAGAAACTAATTCCTAATTATGCAACATAGTGATTCGAATGCTTTCAAATTCCTTAAAGAGGACTCTCTCATAACTTTGTGTTGGTACGTTTCCATCTCATGCACATGTGTATGAGTCTCTTAAATGATACTTAGGACTCTCATTGGCATTTGTCTTTGTCATATTAATAGTTTTATTCTATGTTTTGTTTAGGCACTGCAAGAGGCTCTGCGGGTGCTGAAGCCCGGTGGAAGGTTCATGTGCTTAGAGTTCAGCAAAGTGACGAATCCTGTGTTGGCTAGGTGAGGGATTGTGTCGTTGTTGATGGATGACTTGGTGTAATTCTGTGAGCCAACTCTTTTAACTCATTATAACAGGCCTTTCTTGTGCTCATCCCCTCCGCTTGTGAAACTTGCACCACTACCATCCAAGCTGTTGTGGAAGCCAGGGAAATCTGTGGGCAAATGAATACATGATGCAGAAGTTTAGTTTTTCAGTTTCACCTTATTCTGAGCGCCATGATTATCATTTTGTAACTTTGTTAAAGGTGCTATGTGTGGCATTTTTAAACATCAATAAATAGTTGTCAAATTAACTGTGACACCTTGGTATAATTACCGTAAACATATGAGACCAATCATGGTTGAGACGATTGGTAGCCTTTGCGTAGGGCGACGCAAGACCGTAAGCACTGTGATTGGCCCGCTTCGTATTCCCTCCTACCTGTATCCGGTTGATGTCCGCGTTGGTGGCAGAATCACCGACGCAGAACTATAAAAGCTTCGACGCAGAAGTATAATTTACCCTTTAGTGCTAGTGTTTCTCAACGTTAAGACCAAATTTCCCATAAAGTCTGTTGCTTCCTGTTCTTTGGTCAAAGGTTTTCTCTTTCACTTTTATAAACATGTTGGAAGTGATTTTATCCCCCCATCGGCTTTTCACTTGATCCACCATCTGCCATTGCGAAAAACTCTGGAAGCGTTAGCTCTGCTTGCGGTGGTAGAACAGCGCCCTCTTCCTGTTTTGTGTCATAACGCAATCCAGCAGATTTTCCGCCAAATCCGACCCGGTGGCACACAAAGTGAAATGCAGAGTAGAGGCCGGCCGAGGCTGACAATCTTCTCAACGATGGTCTTGTATTGTTTCCAGTAATTATACTAATGTCTCAAAATTCATGTGGTAATGATTTATTGATCTTAACATGCTACATGTAGTAGCTTTAAGAAAAGGGCTATTGGCTGTACTAGTAAATGGTATCACATCCCATTCCTCAGGCTTTATGATGCATACAGTTTCCAGTTGATCCCAGTGTTGGGGGAGGTGATTGCTGGGGACTGGAAGTCCTACCAGTACCTGGTAGAGAGCATCCGCAAGTTCCCTGACCAGGTGAGTGTTCTTTTTTTCTTTCTTTCTTTCTTTCTTTCTTTCCTTGGCTTGTCTTTTTTTTTTTTTTCAGGTGAGATGTTTTTTAACGCGCCCTTTAGCTTTTTTATTTCACCTCCAGAGATTTGTTTTATGTTGTATTTTACCACTATTTTTTTCTCACAGTAATTTTAATGATTTGATGTCGAATCACAGTCTGACTTTTTTGTTTGTATATTTGCATTACACCTGTAGTGTCACCTTCTCGTGGACTCTGTATTGCTACGTCATTTCCTATTCTCCCTTTTTCTGCAGGAAGAGTTTAAAGGTATGATTGAGGACGCCGGCTTCTACTGTGTACAGTACTACAACCTCACTGGAGGGGTGGTGGCTCTTCACTCTGGCTTCAAGCTGTGAGACGCACTTCCAACACTTCCTAAAAAGCAAACAAACAGAAACACTGGTGGGATTGCGGCCTATTTGATAGACTGTCTGCATAGTTCCTAGCCGTGAAGTACAGAGCATGAAGCCGCATGTTGGAATGGAGATATCCTCTCTGCAGATCCCACTGCACAGTGACAGGAAATCTCAGACATCATCGGACATGTATATTTGCTAATTGTATTTATTTTTCTGTCTCTCTTTAGTGATAATTATGAGAACTTTAAAGAACTCGAAAGATATGCTTTATGCCATTGTTAATATAAAAAGCCAGACCGAGAGGTAAAAAGAACTGAGATTGCACTGCATCAGTGGGATCAGTGTTTAGTCATTGGTGAGATATTCAAAGTAATTACATGTACAGGTAGTTGTTGATACATTTTGTAATGTCTACAGGTTGACAACAAATATTAATATTAAAACCTGTAAAACCTGCTGTCAGTATCTGAGTGGAATATTCCCAAAGCAAATAAGGGTTTCAAACATTTAAAATAATATACAGCAAACAGAATTTGTTTTACAGAAATTAAGGAGAACAAAATTAGATTAGAAAAGCGATTATTTTTCTTGGGGACATTTTCCATGCTCCATTCTGTGCAATTCCCTTCAATTCTACAAACTATATTTCTAGAGTGAATAACAATAATTTAGGGTTGCCTGACATCTTTTTTTTTTCTTCCTGGGAGACCGATTTGGTTCAATCTGGGTTGAGTCACTCTAGAAAAGGTTGACATTGCACCTCCAAGGACAGGAACAAACATTAAAGTGGCAATAAGTGAAAGTTTTACTGCCCCAAAGGACAATATGACCACAATATATCTGCGGGGGATTGATAGGGTTTTTGATCAGTACCAATAACTCAACGATTACTTTGCCAGGTGCTGAGATTCCTGGCTTTCAAAATTCACTTTCCGGCCTGTACTGTTTTGGAACAAAAACTCCCCACCCATCCACAGCAATTTCAAGACACCCCCAATGCCCCCAGCTCTGGATTTACCTAATGTATATGTTGAAGCCGATATGGGTGCGATATGGTTGTTGGTTTTGTTGTTTTGGGGCAATAACACTCCAAATCATTTGGCGGTAGACAAAACTTGTAGGTGGGTTTCATACAACTAGTCATAAATATAAACGTTTTGGGAAGTGGGAGAGGCAATGGTTTTGTACCACTAGTCAGCAACCATACATGTTTAGGTTAAAAACAAAACTGTAAATTTAAGAAAGTTGATCGAGATCCATCAAGAAAGAAATCAAGCTCCCAGTTGCTACAACATCGTCCATTATTCTTCATTTATCAAGGTTAGCATTTAGGCTCAGTTGTTTGCGCGTAAAGACCCAAGGCTTGTTATCCATTCACTACTGTGGCAAACTGGACTTCGAGCGTTTGGTTCAAAGCCAATTTGTCACTGCAGTACAACTTTTTAGCATTAGATATTATAACTACTCCTACAGCTGCCCTGTCACACGTAGTCTAGCCATATTTCAAACCAGACATGGGTAAATCTCCTTTGCAAAAACATGTTTTTAAACCTCTTATTTTATGAGATCCCTTTTATTTCAGTGCCACAACTCTACCAAATGCAACGTAAATATATCCATGGCACTATTGTTAAAAGGTAGAAAATGTTGGCAAATTCTGCCTACAGGAGTAGTCCACAACTGTGTAGCATGTGCAAATTTGTACTCTAACTTGCTGGATAGTAACTTCCTAATTTCTACTCATTCAAACCTAGAGCACAGTATAATGTCCTGGTATTTTAAGTATACTGAAGATGGAGAAAGATTTGTCCACTACACACTTTCAGCCATTTTATACTGAAAAAGCCGACTTACTTGGTTATCTTTTACACGGCGGTTTAGTAGTTTACTTACTGTATGTAGCGTTGGGTGTAAGCACACAGCAGATGCCGAGTTGAGTATTCAAATTCTCTAAGTCCAGTTTTTAGATACCATTTATTTGTACGTAACCATGGTAAAAACGAATTGTATTTTTCTTACAATGAAGTGCAGTAGTGTTGAAGTTGGAAGCTTGCTTTTGAGAGGAGGCAGTGGGTCACAACAAATCGAATAACTTTTTAACAGTTCAGTAAATTGGTAGAAATAGCATTTTGGTCTCAATCCAACTCCATTCTAGAGCACCTGAACAAACCACCAATCGTGTATATGAAACATAATTGGCAATAAAATGTAATTCTTAAAAAGTATAGAGTGCATGGTAGTATAAGTTTGGATAGAAGAATATTTCTACAAATGAGAAAGAACACGTGTGTTGGTTTGCAAGCCAACTAATATTAATACTACTAATTAACTATTACTACAACTACTAATAACTAAGAATATAACCAATGTGGGATGCAAATAATGTAAAGAAGACACCACAACATGACTTACTTGAATAAAACTGTATATTTTACAGATCTTTGTACACTTTAATTACAAAACTGTATGGTACTAAAGTTTTAAAATCAGTTTTTTGGTCAGAGAGGATTTAATCGTCTTGTGTGCAATTACCATGTATATACAAAGTCTCATGTTAGTGATTTTTCTCAAAATAAAAAGCAACCAAATAACTCCAAAACGTTCATACACTCTGAACATAAGACATGGCTTAAAGATAAATATATTAGTAAATAAATATTCAGAGAACATATTTCCATTTATGAAATGTGTTGCTATACAGGTACAGAAATATACACAGATTGATTTCTAGCCTTTTTAAAACATTTGTAATGGTAATGACAGAAAATAATTATATTCTTAAAAAATTAAAAAATATTAATTTTTGTACACATTTTAATCTTAAGTGCTAGAAACAATAACAAAAAAATTAAATAGTGACTCAAGTACCCCAAAATGTTATATTTGCAGTAGGTACATATCTCTATGCAAAAGGCAAGATTAGATTCTCACTTGATTACAGCACTGGGTTAACTTATAAATAGGGTTATTTCAGAAGGTTTGCCTCTGTGAAGAGAATGGGTATATTTCATAGAAACAGTATAAAAACAGTCTGCAGGACAAACAGAAAGGCATGAATGACAAGCATTGATATCGCGAGTATGTATTATGCATGGTACGATATGATTCAAACTGATACACTGGTATGTGTAACTGCATTGTTAAAAAACAAAACCAAAAATGTCACAGTACAATAAGAAACCCTTATGAATTATGAGTCTTTTCCAGCTACTTTCCTTTGGCCTTTTGATACACACAAGAACCTTAAGAACTGTAGATAATCAAGAGCACGCCTCATGGAGGAAATTGGGTAAGTGACAGCTAAAATAAACTTTTTAAGGGCTTCCAAACAAGAGGTAGAGTGCTACACTCCACTTTTGAAGAAATCTACTGACCCAAAGACACTATGTCACTTTGGACTTCCATTTGACCAAAAGTGGCACAGTCTCTTTAGATATTGCTACAATAGCTTACCAGCATAAGGCTTTTACGTTGCTCTGGCACATCTCGTACAGGTAGGCCACTACTGGATAGAAATGCAATGCATAAAACAAACAAATTCCGTATCATATTGAACAGAGACCAGTGTCAGCCATGCATTCACATTTCTATGCATTTTTCTATACTATATAGCTTTGTCTCCTCAGAGAGAAGTGTGTGGGTCACAGACACTGAGAAAGACCCCTTTCCCTGCCCTTGAAAGAAGTAAAAGAAAGTTAAAAACAATCATGTCTCTCTGTTTTGGTATAGCTATATCCATACAACCTTTCTATTTGAGTTGGTGGTTTGTTGAAGCTTTATAGGCAACAGTGTTCACGTACACACATATACAAAATGTATACATGTAGATGTTTGTGTGGCAAGAGTTAAGAGCGTACAATTTCAGAAAAATTCTCTAGATATCTTGCACCAAAAAAAATGGAGTCTAGATATCTTGTGACACAGATTTTCACAAAGTCAGAAAAATCTCACAAGAACTGGGCCCAGTCGCCGCTACTTATGGTTGCATGGTCCTGACCCTTGATGGCAGCAGATAGCCTACATCTAGATGCCAATACCAACCACTCTAGTTTCAGTTATCAACCTCCATCCGCTATGGTAACGTAGTTTGGTGCTGAGACGTTTGTGGCCACAGGAATGAACTGGATATACTGTATATCTAGAAATGTCAGGCCATCAGTTTCAGTAGAAATCCACACAATCTAAGATGATAACATTCAGAGCTCAGCGAGCAAGGTTAGAACAAGGCAACTGAGGGTTTCAATGATTGACTGACTGACTGGTATGGTACCAAAAACACTCTTTGACTGAGTCCCTTGTTTCTGGGCTCAACCTCATATACCTAGACCCCCCTCATTTGTTGAAGTACTACTACTTCCCGATGCATCGTGGCTAGCAGAGAGCTGGGGGTGGAACAGAGCCCTGGTCTCCTCCTCCTGAGGGTATGGCTGACCTCTGAACTGTCCTGTGGTGAAATACCCCTCCTTGGGCTCCTGTCGCTCCCCCGTCCACCCCTCCCCCTGCACTGTGACACTGGGAGGCAATAAACTGCTCTGGGTCTCTGCCCCTATGCCCATCTCACAATCTGTGTCCTCAGGAATTATGGGTATTCTCTGGCTGAGTTCGCAGCAGCCCTGTCCAGAGCAGGCATCTGAGTCTGCATGTGCGTACTGCACGTTAACAGCATAGTCCTCTGCATAGCGCCCTGCTGTGGCCCGGTGGACCTTCATCTCTTTGTAGAAACAGCAAGGCAGGCCCTCGTAGCTCACCTGCTCCGAGGAAGGACACATGTGCTCAGGGGCAAAGTAGTTCTTCGAGGTGGAGCTCTGAAACTCCCCCCTGTGACAGCGCCCTGAGGCCAGAGGCCCAACTCGGTCCAAGTCCTGCCCTTTGCACTCCACATTGGGAGGAAGCACTTCGAAGCAGCAGCTACAGGCTGCGGCCCCTAGCTCCCCTGACTCCTCCTGTGCCCCCTTTCCCCTGTCCGCTCCAGTGGCCTCTGGAGCCCCGGCTGAGGTAGTGCTAGTGTTGCTGTTCTCCCTGGGTTCCAGTGATGAGCGACTGCTGTAGTTCGGCTCCAAGCTGCAGCTGGAGAGGTGGTCCCCCGAGCTATACCCCGAAGCCCCGGGAGGGGGCTGGAGGCAGTCGTGTCCCGAGGGAGCAGGGGTTAACGAGTCCTCTGCGGGAACTGTGGTGCAAGCCGCAGCCCCTGCCTCCCCCGCAGAGCCCCTACATGGGCTCTTACTTCGGTAGACATAAGGATCGTAGTCGCTGCTCAGCGAGCTGCGGAAGGTAGAGCAGCTACCGTACACCCCTTGGTTGCTGACCTCGGTACAGTCCAACATGGAGTCGCTGGAGGAACAGTGGCACTGGCCTGAGCTGCTGCTGCTGCTGTCACTACCAGGGCAGTCGGCAAGGTAACCACTGCACACTGAGCGGTGGCCATGGTAACAACCCAGGGCAGGGGTACTTCCAGCATCACCTATCCGCGAACTAGAGGCAGGCGCCATGTGTACCACTGTGGGGTATAACAGCCCCTGCTGGAAGGCCCTGCTGTGGTGGCCCTTATGGGCCCCCCCTCCTCCACCCAGCTGCCCTGCCACTGCAGGCCCCTGGCCCCCCTCAGGTTGTTGAGGGAAAGTCAAACCCTGGAAATAGTAGTGCTGGTACATGGTATCATATTGCGAGAAGCAGGCTGCTCGTGAGAAGTTGCGACCATGGAACTTGGGTCGTTTGAATGCAGCATGGTGGGGTTGTGCTGGGTAGGCAGGGGGTCCACGGTGCTCTAATCCGCAGTGATGTGGGTTGAGCGAGTGGTCCAGGTGGAGGGTGGGGTGATAGCTCCGGAGGAAGGCAGAGGTTGACTGGGGTGGGTACAGACCTTGAGGATCTGGGTGCTGGTCCACAGTGAGCACGGTGATGGGATTGCCGTGGGGGTCCATGCTGGTGCGGGTTGGGTAGGCTGTCACCTGGCCAGCACGGTGCACCCTGCCTGGGTAATGGACTGGCAGCACCACCCTCTGCTGCCGGCTGTGGATTGGGTTGCCAGGTTCCATGCATACTGGCCCTGGATTCCCCTTCTTTTGTTCTATGAAAATAAATAGTGTGAAATTAAGTGTCCTACAAATGAGAAACTCAAAAAGCAGTTAGGGAACAGTTTTATTATAGTCTATGGACTGAACGTGTTTCAGTTTGGTGGTAAAGAGGATTTTATCTAAACATCAAAGCAAAGAAGCCAGATATTGTGCACCAACTCACCGATGATGTTGTGTCTACAGTGGGGACAGGTGTGATGCTGGAGCAGCCAGGGGTCGACACACTTCTTATGAAACCTGTGAGCACAGGGGATGACCCGCAGCTCCTGGAGGGGGAAAGACAAAAAGATGAAGATTTAATGGTCAGATTTGGCCTGTTAAAGTATAGGTGGTTTGGTTACTGGAGAGATTACATCAGTGAGTGTGTTTACATACACAGAGTGTCCCTAATACTAGCTCATATGGTTATGGATTAATTTGGGATAAGCTGTTTAGCTGCATCTTCATATACCGAGAACAAATATCCCACAAATACTGAACAGAACAACAGTAAATAGGATAAGATGTTTACATGTCAAAATATCCCACCTTATATTGGTTAATATATTAGCTATCATAGCAGGGCTTTTAAGGAGACAACACATCCCATCCATTGTAAAACAGGATATGGAGTTAGCCAACTCTTAAAAGGAATATTAGTATCCCCAAATAATATTGGAATATTAATGTACAAAAAAAACCAACCAAAGTATGGTCCGCAATGTCTACTTAAATGACAAACTGCAATAGGTTTGGATTTCCCAGAGGGTGAATTTAAATGTATTGTGGAGTGAGGGTGAATGTCCAGAAGGTGGCAGCAAAGCCGTACAGAAACTTCTGTTGAGCTGGCGGTTGTGACCGTCTTCAACTGCTGAACTTTGAAGAGCCAACTTCGCGTCACGCCCCAACCAAAACGCTAAACTAGACGCCACACCACAGTACACATACAGCTTTGATGCTCAGTGTCACCGCTTTCTGGAACAAAACAAACAACTGGCTTACACTTGAGGGTTGGTATGAAAAGAATGCAACACTTTGCATTCAGATTGAGAATTTGGCATAGAGGAATTTCAAGGCACAAAAGCAGGAGCACTATGAATATGAATTATAATATTATTTTCCAGCGAGAGCTCTTTCACTGCCATAAATACTCTGTGGCTTAATGTGACTCATCTTCGGGCTCTTTTCCACCCAAGCTTTTGTTGCTTAGTTCCCTGCTCAAAAAACGCTTTGATGCCATTCAGCCTTTTATATCGCCACTTCCTCTGTGCAATCCTGGCGCCATGCTTTGTTGCGTTTTCTTCTCCTCCTTACTGAAGAGACACATAACCACAAAGAAAACACACAAACCAACTGTGTCCCCCTGGGCATTGGGGTTTGTTCCCCCAGCGTCCCCGGATGAGGATGAGCAGTGCTGTTACAGTAAATCGTCAAAAGTCCAAGATTAGGGTCTAGCATACATATTTTGACAATGACTCCCCTTCAAGGATTAAAGGAGACCATACTGGGAAAACAGGAAGCGTAATCACAGCCCAATGCACACTGGGTACCGTTATCTCTCCAGGTGCACTGAAAGACTATTTCACATCTAAAAGGCGCCGGAAAGAATGTCACAGAAGATCGGAGGACTACGGTCCCTCAGCACATCAGGGAACTTCCATTCCATTGTCCAAATAACTCCATTATGTTTCATGTATACCAAACATGTAATAAAGAAAAAAAGAGGTCAATGGGTAGATTACCTGCACTAACGCTGCAAGAGTAAAGAGGTTCGGTTCCCTCAGGGGCCAACCGGTAGATGGTGTATGTTACGCATGTAATGTCAAAGCTCAAACGTTACTCGAAATGTTCACCTGGTCGTACATCTGCATGACCTTCTGTGATATTCTATTCACTACGGTAAGTATAGAGATAATACTCAGGACCGTGTTCTTTAGGTACCAGGTTGTCGGCAAGACGAAGTACCCATAATCACAGTAAAGACCAATACCTTTGTCGCTTTTATTCAGTGGTTACCAATGCATGTGGACTGACTGAAAGGTTTACTTCAAAGTAGTGTACATACATAAGAACATAAAAAAACTGGAGAAAATGAGAAATTGCTTACTAGCTTCGTAGTTACCACAATTATTGGCATAGCAACCAATAAACTCTGGCTAGCCATGATTTATGGGAATTATCAGCACAGCATGTTTGACCAATCAGACTGCCTAGAGGAAATTACCCATAAATAAGAGTCAAGCATGAGATTGGTGTCGTCTCTTACCTCCCCATCCATGTACTTCTCCAGGCAGATGGCACAGTCTGAAGTGGAGCTGCTGCTCAGCGAATCGGATGCCCCGCAGCTGCTCTCACGCTGACCCTTGACCTTGGCCTTGAACTTGCGTGTCTCCATCTTTTCCAGGGCCTGGATGGCCATTCTGTTCATAGAGCTCTGTGGTGGGGAGGAGGAGAGAGGAGAAGAAGAGGGTCAGTCAGAGTATCTGCAGGTTTCAGAAAGCCAAATTTAAGACTTTTAAAGACATTTTTAATGCTACCTAGAACTGGATTTAAGAATAATGCAAAAACAAAATAAAATACCACAAAAGCTGGCAAAATAGCTTCAGATTGAACATAGCTAATGAAAGTTCAGAAACTATAAATAGGCAGTATAAGAAAAAAGAACAAAAGAACAAATTAATTGTGCAGAACCAATAAAAAAGGAAAAAAAAGAAAATCTATTCTATTGTAATAACCCTGTTCTTCTATACTAATGTAAGACTGGACATGTAGCGAAAAAATAAGACATCTAATAACTGCATTTCAGAACTTTCAATACTTTTTAAGGCCTTGAAATGAGATCATTTACTCCGGGTCAGAGAGAGGGCAATGAATTGGGGCTTTGGCATGTGAACACAGGGATTAGTAGGAAAAGGCCCATGAAACATGAGGACTGTGGAGTCCGTATTTTCAAGGTGACATAATTAAACCGTAGTCTTGTGTGTGGGCAGTTGTGGTAACACTTTGATAAACGAAACCCTTGAGGAATCACTCAACAAACCCAAAATGATGTAGTCATTGCACTGACATTTTGTCTAACGTGGTCTAACGCCGAATTTAATCTGATGGCTAAAATATATTTACTCCAAAGACATTTTACTAACCACATTAAAACTGTTGAAATGATACTTCTGAACAAACGGCACATTGCAGAAAGGAAGAGGGTTGTTATGCGTGACAATTTGCCCCTGGCGTGAGCTGTTCTCTTAATTAACCACCAAAGGAAGTCATCACGACCAAGTCATCCACCGCTGTGAGACACACACACACACACCCACACAGTCAAACACACACACAAACGCACACACAGGTGTGCTGGCAGGATTACACCTGTCTTAGGGGATCCCGCTACAGGGTTTCTGCTTTGTCATGACATCTCGGTGCGTTCGGCTCCAGCAGCCAACCTCTCATCAGCGTTAATTAAATGCTAATCCTGATTCATGCACCGGACGTAAGCCTCTGCTGAGAGCTTTGTGTCAACACATGAGAGGAATCAATCAGCACCAGAGCTACTGTGACTCGGTCGCCTGACTCAACGCCTGCACCTCCCAGTGAAGTAGTGCTGCTGGGGAAAAACAAGGCATGGCACTGTGTTTGCATGTGTGTGTGTGTGTGTGAGCAATTAGATCGGCGCACATATATACAGTATATGACGGGTGTGTATTGTGTATGAGCCAAGCATGAGCAAGTTTAGTCCTATGTGTGTCAAACTGGGAGAGGCATATAAATAAGTGAGAGATCCTTGCTCCTCCACCCTTCTGTTCAAGTGTGTGCTTGTGTGTGTGTGTGTGTGTGTGTGTGTGTGTGTGTGTGTGTGTGTGTGTGTGTGTGTGTGTG
>OMLI01038311.1:0-11927 GCA_900302605.1 Rondeletia loricata
AAACGTACAATAACATTACGGCTGCAGCAACAGCTGAAGGTTCAAGCTCTGAATCAGCCCACTGTAGCTAGATAAAGACAGAGCCAAACTGGATAACATTAGCTACCAAGTCATTGCTGTCTGTGACCTTAAGTTTGACATCAGCATGCCCAAATATGGACTTCCGGTTCCTTAGCAATTTCTCTATGGGGAAAATTAATGGGTTTTCACATAATCGTCTCTGTCACAGTCTGCGTTTAACGCAGGCTTTTCAAACTTGTACGTTTTTACCTACGTATATTTGTCTCTCTAATGGCACTGGATCTATTACAGTGGGTCACAAAATAACAAATGGAAACTGGTTAATTATATAGTTTGTGCTTTCCCCATGACTGGGTTGCTCTATAATAAGAGGGCATCAGTGCTAATCACTAACTTTTATTTTTTATTTTTATCACAGTTTTAATCAAGATTGATTATTTGACTCATCTTCCCATTGCTTATGCCTATCATGAACTTAGTGATACTTATTATGACTACCGTTAGTTAACGTTAGCTAGCTAAAAACTCACCGACACACGATAGACCATGCCCTGACCATCCCTGTTATTTGCCCTGACTCTATGCTGCACTGCTCGACATGACCAGAATTGTAGTGGTTTTCCCTTCTTAATACTTATTTGATCATCCTTAAAAAAGGCTGATATATCAGCCAACGAAACTGACATTCTGACACTAGAGGAGCTGTAGATCGCGGTGAAATGCTCAGAGTTTGGAAAGGAGTACAACTTCGGGGTGAGGGTTGCTAAGCAACGTACAGACTCAGAGTAGAAGCCCACTGCCAACGGGTGATGCAAATGATATGCGCCAATGTGTTTAGCTTGTTGTTATCAAAATGACTGCTTCGACTTGAAAGCGGTTACAACAAATATACGTAGGTAAAAACGTACAAGTTTGAAAATCCTGCATTAAACGCAGACTGTGAGAGGGATGATTATATGAAAACCCCATTAATTTTCCCATAGAGAAATCGCGATGGAACTGGAAGTCCATATTTGGGCAAGGCTGAGACGTCACTCAACTTATGAGATCTATTGGAAATGCTCTACATTAAGTTCAAAATAAATCTCCATACCTAGTTATGCATGAGTAACAATGCAGAGCCACAACCTACCTAGCTAGTGATGTGTGGCATGAACTTGGCTCCCCTGTAAGAAACACAGAATAACTCTCAACACAATAAACACGAGATAGACATGCAGAGTTTAGGCTATGATCTAGCGAACCTGTCTATCTTTACCTCAGTTAACTTGCCTAACGTTAACCGCTAGCTGACTCCGTAACGTAATGCTAAAGTTATTACCAATGTTACCTTAGCTCAATTTTATCCAGATTGAATCACATCAGATGAAGGATTTATACAAATGAAGCCATTGTTATATGGAGCAAGATCCAACAAGACGTTAATGTTAGATGTAAAATTGTTCTTGAATAAATGATAGGGTCATCTTACCTGGCTCTGTTAGGCTAATGGCTATTACTCGAATGATGGTTTCCCCGAAGAGCTAAATAGAGCCGGCAGTGTGCAGCAGTGAAAGGGACACGGAACAAAAGCAGCCTGCCGGCGCTCATGAATGCGCTGTCATCACGGTCACGGCCAGGCGGGGCCAAGGAAAGACCCTAATGCGTAATGTATTTTAGGAGGAGTAGAAACTTTTTTGGTGTATGCACTAATATAAAACCTCCTTGGCTGGGTGAGCAGCTTTCGTTGGAATGAGTGGGCCGCTATTTTTCTATACCTCATCCATAGTTTATGTAATACATCCATGATTGGTGGACTATAATGTTCCTCCTGGACGAACATTATTTTGTTGTTCCCGGAACAACACTTACACGGCAATATCAGATTGTGCCCAAAAGATCAAAAACACAAGTAATGACTAATTGTTTTGCTATGAAGTTTATTGTCAGTATGTGTTGTATTTTTATGTTGTTTTATGCTGATAAAAATCTTTCCTCTTGAGAAAGTAAGTTATTTAGGGATTATGAAATACAGTGTTATTTACAATGATAACATGCATGTAGGAATTTACAGAATATATTTTAAGTTGGCGCTTTGGTCATGAAATTTACTCAACACAGAAATAACGTGTTTAATTCATGTAAGAAAATGAAACATGGTAATTACATTTATGGGGTTTTCATGTGTCAGCAGTGTAAAAAAAGAAATGGATGTTGTAGGCATATTTGGTTGCATAGCAAATCAAAGTTATTTTCGGTCCAATTCCACTCAATTAACTCAGAAAAGGGATTACAGCAGAAGTTCAAATGTCACACTCCAGTGTACATTTGATTTTGAAAGAAACTTTAACAATGTTAATTAGCTTTAAAAAGTAATGCATTATATACAAATCTACTGATTAAAATTGTATAATTACTCAAAGTCACACAATGAGTTACCCCTCAATATTGTTGACCCTGGCATAAGACGGCGAACAGTTAAGGTTATCTTTCAGTTCCTTTAATCCTCTAATGTCATCATTACAGTGTCAAGATGTTGGGTTTTTAGGTTTTCAAAATTCTCCATGTGGTTCAACAGTATTCATATCACTTTATAATTGTATTGCTAATTTCAAATGTTGAAGGGAAATAGATGATTTATTCACTATGGGACATCCCGCTTTGATTTTGGATAGATTTGAAAAACAATAATCAGTACAACTTAATTTCAGTCTATGGTCTTAAGGCCCGCTTTCAAAGGTGCCATAGGTGCCACTCTGCTTTCTATTATGTCTGCTTCCTTCCTGTCATTACTGTAAAATGACAATATGTTGGAGTTCCCTCATATCTTTTTGCTTACCAGCAAATGATCTCATTGTTGGCTTGGCGTGAACAAAATTCCTTTGCCAAGAAGTGTTGTGGTATCATAAGTTATGCATGCCTGAACAGATTTTTCTGGAAAGGCCACATTGTTTAAGAGTTTCTTTTCATGTTGGATGCTGTCCTTCCTCTTTCCACAGAGAAGAAGAATACAAAAGAAACCACACTGACTCATACTCCTCATGCCGTGCCATAACAAACTAAGACAACCTTTTCAACCTTACAGAAGAGGAAACGTGCTTGCTTAAACCTCATACTATAGTCCAATATTTGAAATGAGGGTTTTGACAATATACTAAAGGTCTGTATTACAAATACCATTGCCCAGTGGACTTTTCAATCCCAATTATTGTTCCTCCCTCTACAGTCGGATTATTTTGTGGTGACCCATATCTCCAAGTACTGCCTTATTTCCTTAACAGCAACAGTAATTAAACTGGTTATCTTTAAAGGTACCAAACCTTTGTCTTCATGTTGAGCAGCCTCCAAGGCCCCTCTTTGCCCCATTCTCCAGTTCTCTCTTCATGCTGGCTCTGTACTGCTTGAAGGCCTCAGCCTGTAGGTGCCTTCACTGACCACAGCTGGTATATTTACAGATATGACTGAAAAGTGAAATTAATAAAATTTGATAATCCCAGCAAATTAAATAGAGCTGATGCAGCTAGAATCAAGAGGCTAACATTAGTTGCAGGTAGATAGGCAGGTAGAGCTAATTATCTTTAAGGAACAAGGAAACAGAAAAATAATATAAAGTTTCATTGAAACACAATACAGTATGATTTCCTCTCTCTTGCTTTCTCAGCTCTTCATGCGTCATTGGCTCCACTTGTTTGTGCTGTTGTGGGAAACGACACCTTCCCAGCACTTTGGAGGCTGGAGGCTGAGTGCTGACCCTTGTAAGCTCCAACAAGTCCTCATTGTAATGTTTCACAAATTGCCAGCATCCTCTAGTTAGCACTTGTTAGCAAATGAATGCTAGTGGAAGTCAACAGAAAACAAAAAACATTTTTCCTATTTTTTCCATAATATGGAAGTATCTGTAGTAATAGATGAACATAGTCTCAAGTTGAGGGGGTGAGCTATAAACCTTCCATTAAATTTTGATGGAAATTATTTGGATTCAATGACTGGATTGAAACAGACTAGGAATTAGTTTACGCAAGGTGATGAGGGTTTGACACAATTAACATTAACATATAAGATGCAAAGGTAAAGCTGTGAATGTATGTCTTTTTATTAGTAAACAAATGGTAAAAAATAAAAGAAACATGATACACAGAGAAAATTTGAAAAAAAGCTTCTCAGGACCTTGCGAAAATATTGCTGAAAGAAAACATATTGTTAGCTTTTGGTAGATAACAGAGAAGAAAATTGGCATGTCATTAAGTTACTGTAAACACAGATACTTATTTTTTAAATCACAATGATCTGATAGTTCATTATTGATGATGACGTTTATTGGTTGGACCAATACTTTCCAATAACCAAAGACTCAAAACCAAGAATGTTTCATGTCAGTGATGGAGTCATTTTACTTTCAATTCATTCCATTCAAAATTCTAAATAGACACAAACACTCATTTGCTAATGATTGAGCAATACTACTCAATTATTTATTCATCCATTGGATTAATACACTGACAACCATTTTACACTAAAAGTGTTTGAATATTTGAATTTTGAAGATGTACTTCCAGAATTGAGTGAATTTAAATTAAATTTAAACCAGCCCTGTTTAATGCATGATTGAACTGCTAATGTCTTTACCATGTGTTAAGTTGACAATCTATAATCTCTTCGTGGAGCCAAATGGTGAGTACAATATATTGTAAACATTAAACTGAGCAGTTATATGTATTTTTCTGAATGCACAGACAAATGCAAGAGCATGTTCATACACATACATTAAGTGCATACATGTATGTTTGCATGCACAGATGTGCATACGCTACCAGAAACAAACATAAATACACTCTCTGAAATATATCAGACACATTGTTCCATGAAAAAAACAATGGGGGGTGTGGTACCCCCAGCAAAGTGGATAGAATTAGCTCTTCCTCTCTTCCCAGAGTAATAAAAACCATCATCTAAATCCTTGGTGAGGCCTGCTAATCCATAATCCTACTGGTCCTTCATTGGCCCCATTAGTCTCTGTGCAAGGCCTGACCGACAATGCATAGGTCTGGGTGCGATGCAGAGCGTGGTGTAGCTCTGAGATCTGATTGGCTACTCCACAGTTCATCCTCCCTGGTTGGTTCATCCTCCAGCCTATGTGAATGAAGGGAAGATGTGGTCATGAGAGATTAGGGAGGTGAGCCAGGTGAATCTGTGCCAGTTAGTGTGCGTCACCGAGATTAGCCAGTAGAGTAACAGAGTAGTTATGGTCAGCTACTCAAACATACTGCAACATATAATGAAAGACATAAAAGGTGCACAAAACCCTAATTTTAGATTAGGAAACACTCAATTGGGGGAATTCAGTTGAAGTCAACATTTTATTGTAGGTTTAATGTGCTGAATAATAATCAGATGAATAATTGTCACACAGTCAATTCAACAAGACAAACCCTAATCTGATTCCTATTTCTGTTATGAAGAGAATGCAGTGTTTGTAATTGACTATTAGTGAAGTTGTTACACAGCATTACTGATAACATGAGCCCATCCAGGACATTGTGGAGTTTTAATGAGATTATTGTGAGCGCTTGATTTCACTTTCGCTTGAGTTAAAAAGTCAAGGCAATTAATTAGCTGTGTTTTTTTGGCTGGACAGCGACAGCGACCAGCCCTAGAGATCCACTTGTCCGTGACTGACTGAGTGACTGAGTGACTGATGCAATTGCACCATTGGTTGGCTAGTCTCACGTGACTGATGAAGTCATGCTGCATTCGGGTGATATGGGACTGCTCATAATTACGAGACTCCACCATTGGTCTAGTCTCACGTGGTCAGACCCTACACCATTGGTCGGCTAGTCTCACGTGGTCAGACCATGGATGTATGGGTCAGACCCTCCATCGCCACCGTCTTACGCCATCAATTCCAGCGATGGAGGGTCTGAATCACAAGTCAGCATGTCCGGTCTTTTGTAAAGATGCTCTGATTACTTGTTGTGGAATCCAGTCATAAAGATGGAATAAACAGTAAAACGCGAAATCTCATGGAATTTGTAGAAATGTGGCTAGCCTGGCATGCTAACGTTAGCTATGTAGCTACGTATGTTGGTGGCTAGGATAGCTATAAAAAACAAAACAAGACAGATTCTAAAAACGGCGTGGCTTCCCTGTCCAATCTCCAGCCACGGCAAGTAACTAGGCGTGCAGCCCGCAAACAAACAGTCCCACCCAACGCTAGCCAGCCAAAGCTAGTCAACTCAAAAACACCGACCGAGCGTTAGCGCTAGCCTTCTAGCTAGCGCTAGCCAGCCAAAGCTAGTCAACTCAAAAACACAGACAGTGCGTTAGCGCTAGCCTTCTAGCTAGCAGCCAAAGCTAGTCGCCTCAAAAACACGACCGAGCGTTAGCTATCATCATAGCTACATCGTGTTTCTTGCTGCACACACCGGCGTAAGCTCCGCCTGTGTGCCCAAGTGCGTCTAGCAGCACAGAGGTGGTTTTTTTTGCCCTCACGGCCACGCCGTAAAAAGTTCCAGTCACACATGCGCCAATGCAGGCAAATGACCGTACAATGGAAGTGAACGGGCAGCGAATATTCATCAATGTTAATTTCGTGCATGTGTGACCGTACCAATACACAGTCCAGCCATATACTAGGTTTTCACCTAGTCTTGTTGCAGGAAACGTGCAAAGATGATGAAAATTGCAAGTCACAAGAGAAAGGTGTGATGATCTCTTTGTTTACTAGTGCTTGGATATGTGTGTTTGTTCTATTATGATTGAGTTGATTTGTAAATTTGTTAATGTTTTAAGAGATTGGGTTGGGGGACTGATTGGTTGATTTAGCATATTCCTGGGAGGGCTGAGAAAACAATACATGCAGTGCTAAATGCAGCAATGGTAAGATACTTACATGATAAGATAACTCAACACATAGAGAATTATATAATTATGTTATTGTTATTTATCTGCCACCATTTATATGCAACAGTCTCATGATGACACAAATCCACCTACTTTCACTCTTCATTGTGAGCAAGCAATCTTTCAGTCAGTGTGAGTCTGCAAATTGGGCTGCCATCAAAGATCATTGAATGATGTGATCGAATAATGTGGTTAATATTAAACCTCCTTGGTATAACTGCACTCTCAAATCAGCAGTCTCACTAGACATTACAAACAAGATATTTGTGGCAACTATGTTTGCTTATCTCAGTAGACATAGTCATGTCTCAGTAGACATAGTCATATAACCACACATATTTGTTATGTTGTGTATACAGTCGGCTAGTCAGATTCATTTCATGACATTGTGGCTTTGCTGTTTAAATCCTCTAAAACTATTTTTTCAGCCATTTTTGAGAGATAGTAAGCAAAACAACAGTGAGAGAGTGACTGAGAATGATTACAGTGCCACTGAATCATTTTTTGAGTGAACTGTGTACAGGCTGCAACACCAGCCTTCATGTTCTTTGGAATACTAAACCCACTAAAAGAGAATTATGAAGCTGTACAGTATTAATCTTGTGCTGTAGATATTTGAATGGAATAATGTATTTCATGATCTAGGATGTGTAACATAGAAACATAACAAACACTCACCCCTGTGTACTTATTGCTGGCTCACTCCCACAAGTCTGAGCCACTGAGATGCAAGGTGATCGTGGAGGCAGGCTCAGGCTGGGCCTTCGGTCTGAATGGCTGCGTCGGATGAAAAGTTGAGGTCCTTGAACAGATACAGGAAACCTGCCACGATTCCCCCACGGACGTGGGAGAACAGAGACCCCGGTAGAGGTCCAGGCTTGCGGGGGTCGGGGCACTGGACAAGGCTGGGCTTCAAACAGAGATGGAGAGGCAGGGCAGAAGACAGAACGTGCATTACTGATCAACCGAGAAGTAGATGACTCTTCACTGCTGTTCTCTCTTGACCATCTTTGTACTTTTGGTGAGGCTGGTGGAGACGGTGCCTTGAAAGAGTAGGAGGAGGCTGAATTTGAGTTTAAAATATTCTGCCTTGCAACAGGTGGGCTAGGTAGTCTCCTCTGAACGGCTGGTGGGGTGGGGAGTTTCCGATTAACAGGGGGACTGGTTGAAGAGGGTGGGGTAGGCTGCCTTCTGAAGGTGTGGGGACTGGGAAGTCTTCGATGTAAGCTGCTTGCAGTAGAAGGTGTGGTTGGTAGCATTCGCGCCTTAGACATGGGTGGGATGGCAGTTGGTTGGCTACTGACTACTGAAGAAGGAGGCACTGTAGCTGTAGTGTTAGGTCCAGGCACTGGAGAGCTGCCACCATCTTGCTCCTTTACTGATTCTGCTTGACTCTGAGATGGCTTTGTAGCTAAATAACTTGTTGACGATTTCTCCAAATGAGAGTCTGAAGGGTGCTGTAGGTGTATTATCTTTCTGGCTTGCTTGTAGAGAGAGGCAGCCTTTTCTTTTTCTGGATCGATCTCTGGCTGAACATCTAGTGGGATGATCTTTGACTGAGCAGAAGTGTCTCGTTGATCAGCTCTGGCAGGGAAAATAACCTTGGAACCTTGTGGCAGACTCCCTTTGCTTGGCAGCACTGTCACAGACTGAACGGAGGCCCTCAGTCGTTGCGATACCACAGCCCTCTTTGCTGCAGGTGACTTTCCCCCTTTTGTAGCCCCATCATCTGCTACGCCACCTGAAAGACACTGGGCACTTTCAAAGGAATTGTCCATTAATACTTCCAGTGGAGGTGGAGGAAGATTATCCAGATCTAAATAATCAGTTTTCTCAGATGATGTGGATTCAGGTCTACAGCTGGTTATCCCAGTACTAAGCACAGCTTCTACATTTCCTAAACCAGGTAACACAGGAACACCACACTTTCGCACACCTTTGAGAGGCCCCAAAAGTTTGGGACCCTCTTGTTCCTCTATACCTTGACTGAAGGTATCGATCAGTTTTTTGACCGAATTCCTGCCTCTGTAAAGGCCTGAAGATGGTCGTGATGATAAAGGAGGGCTAGGGGGTGGGGTGGCTTTCATAGGACCCTTGGATGTTTTCTTGTCTCGCTTTTTTTTATCGTCTTCCATATCACTGGTCACCTCCTGTTCTCTATTGTTGCGCCTCATAAGGCCTGCCTTGTCTTTAACTGGTTGAGGATTGTTGTTCTTCCCTAGTGAGGGCCGTATACGGTTTATTGCTGGGGATTGTGCTGGAGAGTTTCCTTGACTTTGTTTAGATTTAATTGTTCTCGTGTTTCCGCCTGCCCTGCCTTTGCTCATCCTCTCTAGCCTCTGACTTAAGTCCTTCTGGGTTCTTTCTAATTCAAGCAGAGTAGGATCTTCAGCTTTGCTCCGCAGAGATTCTGCTGACCGAGAGCGTCGCTCTTTGGCCACTGGGGTCTTTTTTACTACTGCCCTCCGAATAGGTGCTGCTGTCTGAGGTCTCTTTGGGGATCGTTCTTCATCTTCTGTCCACTGGCGTCTACTGGTTTTTGGGCTGTCCACAATTTTAGTTTTGGCACTTGCATGCAGTGATGGGACAAATTGTATCCTGCCACTTATAGCGTCTTTCATTTTCAAAGTCATTTCTACATTTTGAGGGTTCTCTATGCGCTTTGATGGTAGGCGTCGAGGTTGTTGATCAGGGTCAATAGGTGAAGAATTTGATCGCATTCTAAAGCCCACTTGCCTGTCTCCCACGCCTCCATCCATCTCATCGTCATCATCGTCATCTTCCTCCCCATCATCTAAGGAGACTGATCCCAGCAGTGACTCTGAGTCTTTTTGTTCCTTAGCCATAATGGTACATGTAGAATCTATTGAGTTGAGGGAGACACTAGGACTCATGTGGCTTGTAAGTTTTCGCCTTGATGCTCCTTGCCTTATATTCATGGTGTTGTATCCCAGGGGACTGCTAGGAGTAGTTCTATTTGTACCAGTGGACTCACAACTCTCTCGTCTATGGCGTCTTTCAGATCCAGCAAGGGATTCACTCTCAGCCCCAATACCACTGTCTTCACTAAAGAGAGCAGAATCCTCCGGCCCAGGCTTGCGCAGTGAGGCTGTTTCAATGCGAGTCAAGAGTTGCATTAGCCTGGACTCTACTGCACGCTTGACTTTCAGTTTTTCCTCTAAAAGCTCTGAGACAGAGGCAAAGTACTCAACTGCCTCCTCCAAAGCAGAGTCCCCAATTCCACCAACATTCTGGCCCACATTCCGCATTCTCTGTGTGGTATATTGAAGCAGTTGCTGCAACAAATCTGGCGGGGGTTCAATATTAGCAGAGCCAGACTTAAGAGGTGGAGAAGATGAGAGGTTTTTCATTTGGCTAGGCCAAGCAAGATGTTCTCCATTTTCTTTCAGAAGTGTTTCTCCCTCATCTGCCATTTCTTCCAGTCCCCGAATGATTCCCTCATAGCGTAGAGCCATGAAGGCAACCATAGGCTGCACAGAAACCTGAGTTTGGGTTGCTTGTTCCAAAAGTCCTAGTAGAATGTCATATTTATTTATGCTAGGATTCAAAAAGGCATAAGCAGCTTGATGAGCTTTTACCAAAGGTTCTGGGAAGTCCACTTTCTGCTCTGAGAGTGGGGCTTTCTTTTCCTTCTCTTTCTTTTTTACCGGTTTAATACCTCTGTTATTTTTCTTTGGCTTCCTGACAGACTTTTTGTCTGTCATATCCTGCTTGTCCCCATGTTTCTCTTTTCCCTGTGTCACTGTGTTGTTGTCCATTCCTTGACTCCCTAATTTATCCAAGTTGACCACTTCTGGGGCCAGCTCGGACACAGAAGATACAATTTCTTGCGGTGTCAAATGAGCCTCCCTCTGCAACGAGTGGGTTTGCCCAGATGCCTTCCTCTCCTTTGTATCCCCATGTGTTGATTGTGCTGTATCCCGACTTCCTCCATCTTCAGACTGGGACTCTCTGGGACTTTCTTGGGTCGCAGGCAGTAGCATTCTACCCCTCCTGAAGGGACCCTGAGTCCCAAAATGATTACCCTTGGATGGTGAGCAGCCCATTTCAGATGTTTCAAATATTAGTTGATGTTTATGTCCTCTTAGTCCCACCAATACAGCAGCACAGAGCGTGCCGTAAATGATTAAAAAACAATGGCCAAGGTCCTTAGCCACCTGCTGTAGCTGTCATTTTCAGATGGCTGAGGTTGTTGAGTCTGACAAGCTGAAGCTGAAAACAAAATATTGATAAAATCCATCTTGCAAGTTTCTTCTACCTATCATAGATAGGCAAAATAAATCCACAGATGGGTGGTCATGTTTATGTATGATATATTTCCTCGAAGCATGCTCTGAGACACATCCTTCTGTACCTCACAAAGGACAAGCAGCTGAAAGGATTAGTGAGGCTTTCAGTGAACTCCTCAGTGTGCACATATGTCACGTTAAAGCACATACAACTCACCTACTTGTAAGACCATAAGCTCATTTAGGTAATGAGGGCTGGCCTCAGGTGGCTTTTTATAGCCTGCACAACAATATCTCCCTATTTAGCCCTTTGGACCATTTCACTGCCAAAAGCAAAGAAATTATAAACAACAAAAAGATTGTTTAACACATAAATTCAGTAATGAAGGTGAAAGTGTTTCCTGTAGTTGTTAGTTCAAATGTATTATTTTCACTACAGAGAACTTGCTCCAATAGTTGTCTTTTCAAAGTTATATTCAACAGTTTGGAAATAATAAAGGGAAGGGCAGCCATTAAATTATTGACAGGCATATAAAAGAGAGAGGGAGAGAAAATTAATGAGAAAGAGAAAGCATATACAGAAGAGACATACATAATCATCCATCAACTAGTTATGATGACTATGTACCATCTCTGTTATTGTGACATGATTTCACATGGATTACATAAACAAAAGATTGTCCTGTAAAATATCAGAATCATTATCCACTTCATCCATTAACGTGTTGCCACAGACACTGATGTCTACACAATATAGTATTTTAATAATGTTAA
>OMLI01038348.1:5121-15493 GCA_900302605.1 Rondeletia loricata
GGTGTCCTCATAGCTCTCCTCTACGCCCATGGGCCGGACCTGAGTGTGGGAGATGCAGGAACAGTCCTGAGGAGGAGGAGGAGGAGGGGGGGAAGGAGAGGTGAGACATGCTCCAAAGGAACAGGAGAGGAGCGGAGCGGAGACGGAGGAGATGGGAGCAAGCATCGACGGGGAAATATGGGCTACGAAGGCAGGCACTAATATTCTCCCCCCAGATAAGGCATCGTATCAGAAGTGCTGAGTAGACAGGGAATTACACGGATGATAACAGACAATGAAGAGGCGGCTTTTGACTGGTGCCAGAGGTCTGACTGACTGAGGTGTCCCAACAGAGAAAGATAAGAACCGCATGCATAATTAGACAGACCTGGTTGAATTTGGCACCAGCAGAGCCGTCCACCCCCAACACACTGACCCTCGTGTAAACCTATAGGTCAGCCGCTCAGCAACACAGAGGCACAACACAAAACTCAACGTGGCATAATGTCCTTACCAAGAAAGACATGGAGTCCTTTTGGCGACGGTGAAACGACACGCTTTGGCATTTATCCGCTCAGAGGCTGCAGGAGGAGGCCGACATGCGATGGAGACAGAGGGATGAAGGGCAGTAGAGACACAGTGTAATATGAGACATGGTGGTGTATCCTCCCCCCTACACAGCAGCAGCATCCACCCATCTACAGCTTACCTGGCTGCATGGACACACACACCACGTCGTCAGCTAACAGGGATCCAGAGGATGTGGAGAAATGATGTGAAATTCACCAGTGGAGATCCCGTCCAGTCCAGTCAGTGGCGTTGACATTGGAGGGGAAATACAGATCTGTCCATATCCAATACAACACAAACTATTGGCTAATACGGCTATAAATAGCTGAGGAGCAATTAATATCTTGTAAATCAATTGCCTTTATTTGTGGAGTACTACTTCTTTGTAACTGCTAAGCATCATATAGCTCGTTGGTCTATATGATTAGGGCCCAAAATGAATAATTCCTCGGTATCACTAGCAAACTATCAATTCCACCTCAAGGTTAGATTAATGTCACAGCCATTTCAGTATGATCAGACCGCAACTAACTATTGAAGTCGACAGTTTATGGCTTTAGTTAATATGACAACTGGCAAAAGGAAGATTTATCCGGTTTGTGACAAAGCAATGTTAATTTTTTACCTCTGTTTTGCAGAAAGAAAAAACGGACCAGACTACACAAAACATGAACTCAATCGGCGCCTGACGTATATTTGCCTCGTTCACACACTGAACTAGCTCAGCCAAAAGACTGGTATTATTGAAGGTTGAAAATGGCATGTACATTTGCAACACAAGCTGCCTACCTTCTCCCCCGAAAGCAGCTCTTCTTCTGGCGCTACGACGTAAACAAGTTGAACATACGAAGAAGAGTCTGTTTTAAACGAAGTTCTGTTTTAAAGTTCACATTCTCTTCTTCTTGTATATAAATGATGTAGCATGTGCGAACAAGTAAATGGGTTTAATTGTTAATATCGAGCAGCATGATAAACCAAAGAGGGGGGGGAAAAAGTAATCTCGACAGGACTTTTAATTTGACACAGATAACTAGCGCATGATAAAAACGTCACTGATTTTACTGGCGCAGATTGATGATGCGTATAGCCATTTGCCCCAACAGTTTGCCCAAAGGTCCCATCCCGTCCATTGTGTGAGGTTTTAGTGAAGGGACTGACAGGGACCACATGTACCACTGGAGTTGTCCATGGTGTTGAATAATACTGTCAACGGGTAAGCTTCATGCGCCTGAATCATCTTCCATTAGTCTGTCTGAGGTTTATGCACCAGGCTTATGAATTTAAATCACACATGTTGCTTTATTGAGCTGTTAGTGGGAGCTACCGTCGTTAGCCACTGCTGCTAGCCAAGCAACAGTGAAGCTGTCATCCTGTCCAGCATCGAAAACCATGTTCACTGTTACTTAACGACAGTTTATCCAAGATTAATCTCAGACATGCTTTGTTTAGGGGCTAGCTTCAGTTAACTCGCCATCATGTTACGTTGGCATTTGTTCTTAACGCTGTTGTGTTTGTCAATTCCATTCACAAATCTCTAGAATGATATCGAAATAACTGCTGTTTGGTCTATTGGATGCATGCCGAATTGAAGAGTAGCTCCTGAAGATTCGTAAAAAGTCTTAAGTCACGTTTGACCGGAATGTACGTTTACCGATAAGCAAGGCAACTGTAAACTCTCAGATTTTTGAACGGAGTTTGGCGTGACCTTCTCTCCATACAGGAGAACGGCACGTATCGGGGTTAGGGATTAATGTTAGCTGCCGGTCAGTTAAGTATTTCATGTTGCTGTTTAAGCTTGATAAACGCCCTCCTGTATGGTTTCCTTTAGCCAGGCATGACGGGGAATGTCCCAGTAGAGATTGATGGTTATGGAGGTTGTGTCACTGGAGTCTCTGGTCCAGTGTCACATGCTGCTTCCTGTGTCCTTTTTCTTTTGAGCCAAGCCATCACGTGCTGGACAGTTTGTCAGGTCTGATTGCAGATGTTGTGATGGGATAGAGACAGACATCACCCTGTCACATAATGAGAACAAATGCCGGTAGAGTGGGGTGTCCTTCCACCAAGTCAGGTCAGTAGTACTGACTTTCACTGAGTATAAGGGGAAAATACATCTCTCCTTTCAAGTCCTTGGCATTGTATTGTCCATTTACCTCTGTACTTGTTGTTTACTTGTGATTAGAGTATTCACAGATACTAACTGTTGCACTTATTGTAGGTCGCTCTGGATAAGAGCATCAGCTGAATGATTAGATTGTAAATTGTGAGGAGATGATGCAGCAGTCTGTGAGAGGATGATGGGGGCAGACAGCGCCCCTGGGACGTGACAGAGTAGTGATGTTGTGTGTGGTGATGTGTATGTGGTGCTGCTGTGTTTACAAGTTCACCTCCAGTGCTAGAACCTTGTTGCTCTGCTGGCATTTTACAACACTGTGCAATGTAGTCTCGGGTCATCAACGTTTTTTGGCAGATTCCAGATTGAGGTAAAAACATGAACTAATAGAAATATATTAATGTATAGAAATTGTGTTCAATAAAATGTACCTGTAATGTCTGGAATCTAGCTCAACTTTTAATGTTTTAGTCTAGCCTTGTCAAGAACTTAATTAAGCCTGGTGAATACACCTCTTGCTAGCTAATTGAAAATACCAATATTCAAGATTTTAACTGTCCAGAGCTGAAGGCTAGGCTATATCATAAACAACAACCTGTCTAGTTTGGACAGTCTTACTCATGGGATGACTCATAGGCACACAGACACGATCAGGCCTGGCATTTCAAATCAGGGAAAATATTAAGCATCTGAGAGATGTTGTTATGATGGATACAGAATTTCTTTACCCATGACTGATGTCAATAGCTGTTCAAGACAAGACATACAAGGGTTTTGCATAGAATCGTTCTTTTTCTCAAAGGCTTCATGTAAATGCGACCGTCATAATCTATCTGTGCGTGGTTGTGGTAAAATCTCTTTTGTTCCACTACCTATCAGTCTATGAAAGACCAGTATTTATGTGTCAATATATCTGCCAGATCCTCTGGCGCACAGGAAATTATGCTTTTTACATTTCCGGCAGCAGCAGCAGTGGGTTGTTTGGAATAAACAGAGGAAGATGAGCAGAAGATTAGCATGAGCAGCAATAGCCACCATGGCTGAACAGACAAAGAAAAGAGCGCTACCGGCACCTACAGAAACTCAAACATCATCAACAGAAAATCCAAGGAGAAAGACGTCACAGTACTGGACACACTGTTTGATTGACAAGTGATCTCTGGGAAGTGCAGTGCAAAAACACCACAGCAATGAGCGCTTAGGACCAAAGATGGAGAAAAAAACACAGATTTAGCAGATTACCACCTAACCTCATGTTGCTAACATGCTTTTGGAAAACCTGCATTGTCTCAAACCACATGTCCTTCCCTGGTCAAATGCCTAGAATGTTTCTCTCTCCCATTCCTTTACTGGGAGCCCATCTCTTTAAGAAAGCGCATCCTGTTTCGCTCCTTCAGTTATCCCTTTAAGCCCTGGAAAAGTCCCTAGAGTGTCAGACAACAGGATGTAGGAGGGCTCTGTCTTGCCCTCAGCCCTCCCCTAAAACAATACGTGGCACACAACACAATATTCGGCACACAACATGGAAATGAAAAGGCATAGGAATTACAGCAGCTGTCCTGCATCTTGCTAGTCTGTAATTGTGCCTACATTTCCTGCTGTCGATTTGTCAATGGATGACTGCACAAAAGCCTTGAAATTTGCCTTTGTAGCATAGAAACTGATCGAGGCACAGAAGATGGTAGAATTCCTTTAGGTTCTTGAGACTTTAGCCTGCCTTGAGTATGAGATGGCCAGGGTTCACAATTAATTGGTGCAATCCCAGTGGCTATGTTGGCAGGTAAGATCAATCAAACCCAGCACTGAAGAAGTTGCCAGGCAATCAATGGTTAAAGTGTTCAGCAGCAAGCACTAGTGTGGGAGGAATGTTTTTTTCATCTGGGTTTAAATGTCAGAAATAATTTTTCCATCCTCATCCAGGCCTCCCCTTGAAAATTTACCTCTTTGACTTCTAAACTAACACTTGTAACTACTCTCCTTTGCTGCAGGTAAAGGTGCGTGTGTGTGTGTGTGTCCAGCGCAGCCACACCGCACCACCCATCAGTGGAGGAACAGGATGTGATGACACAGCGATAGCCACTCCCATTTTCCTGTCTGGCAGTGTGTGTGTGTGTGTGTGTGAGTGGGGAGCCCCGCCCACTCTGTGGACAGGCCATGTTTGAAGTGAAACCCCGGGCGGTGGAGAAGAAAGAATCGAGCACTGAGACAGGTAGGATGTGTGTATGGGTGTGTTATGTATCAATTTATATTGATACTGCAATATTAAAAATGAAATATCTATCTCAAAGGCTGCAATATGGCCATTCTTTAAAATTAATTGATAAGACTCACAATGAGTGAAGTTGTGAGAATGAGAAGCATCAGGCAGACAGTCCTCTCCGTACTATTGTAGAGCAACTAAAAGTGCTGTGTTTTGAATTATATCAAAAGCTAATGGAGGCATAAAACCAGACAATTGAAAGGTTCATAGAAATATTCAAATGGTATTTTGTCAGTATTATGCTGCCCTAATGTACAGTATTTTGTGTACCAACCTTTGTGGCTATGTCTTCGAGCCTGGTGCTATAGTTAGCCCCGTCTGTCCCAGTAAACCACATATTTGCTCAAGCGGAAGGACATTGGCTTGTACAGTGCCTGAGCCAAGGGAATACACACACAAACACACACACACACATGTACACACATAGTCAAATGCATCATCATCAGCCCACACTTGCTCTCAACTCTAACTTACTTTCTGAGCAGATGTACATTGGCTTCCAGTTATTTCAGTTATGAATTCATTTTGTCCGTTGACATGTGTCCATTCATTCTGTGTCCAGTGTCTGTACTCTGCAGTCACTGTACAGTTGATAGGACCTTTCACGATTCTGGTGTTTTTAATGGGTACATTTGTACTACTTGTATTTGTACTTGTATTATCACACATTTACTGTATTTACTGTATGTTGAAATGCGCTTCACAAATAGTTCTACTTCTTGAGACATTGAAGGAGAGAACATTGACATCACTTCCTTCATCTCACCCGGGCTGCACAATCTCGACAAAAACATCATACCTCATCATTCATTTTCTTAATATTGTGTTTGTGATACATGATGAGATGGTAATGATTAGAACTTGCTTGATTTGAGTGTAATCAGTTGCCTCGTGATTCACATTACAGGATTTTAGCTGATTATGGCCTCCATCAACTGGTGAATAAATACAGTGTAACCATCCTATTCCCTCTGACAGTCCATTGAAATTGAGAAATATATAATAAAACTATCAGATAATAACAGTTCAATTATGTAAGTACTATTATGAGAAGATTAGTAGCAAATAACATTATTATTGGCTGGTTATTACGTCACGCAGTGGGTCATTATTTCATGCTTGGATAATGTAATAATGTCAGCCTGTAATATAATAACACTAATTGTCAGTCATTGCAATAATTTAGAGTTGAAGTAACATTAATAACGGTTGAGAGAGAAACTGAGTGTCTGTGGGGACGGTGAATGGTATTATATCTCTGTCTGTCCTCAGATGAGGGGCTGGGCGGCAGTGGGAAGCATTGTGGCTCTGGCTCGCTGGGCTCGGGTTCGGCCGGCTCCGGGTCCCTCTACCTGTCAGACAGCCAGGACTGGGTGGTTTCCCCGAGCTGCTCTCCAGACGAAGGCCCCGGCCACCACGACGCCATCTC
Organism: Rondeletia loricata; assembly: GCA_900302605.1. Classification (NCBI taxonomy): domain Eukaryota; kingdom Metazoa; phylum Chordata; class Actinopteri; order Beryciformes; family Rondeletiidae; genus Rondeletia; species Rondeletia loricata. The sequence continues at coordinate 11,470 of OMLI01038348.1, forward strand.
CCCCGTGCTGGCCGAGGAGACCTTCCGCTACATGAGTAAGTGTGTGTGTTTGTGTGTTCGATGGAAGTTGGGCTGTAGACCCACAACTACACTGCTTTTAATCTGATTATAGGCCGGATGAGGCATCACAACAGATTTTCAAGATCGGAGCGAGTCGGCACTAGTTTGTGTCGGTCGTACAGATGATCTTGGTGTGTGAGGGTTCAGGGCTTTAAAGCTGCACTAGGCAACTTCGCACTTTGGCAGCCCCAAGTGGCGGTGAGAGATAATGGTTTGAATTTGTGAACGTTTAAAGGACTTCATTACCCAAGAATGTCGGATCCCACACAAGTAGCCATAAATATGTTGTAAATATTATTATAATTAGTAGTTTCAGTGTTTTAGAGTCCCATGATGGTCTAAATGCTGTTTTAGAGGCTTTTCCACCCTGACAAGAGTAACATTCTGAGGGAAACACTGAATACTTGAAAATGGTCATTGTAGTCTATTTCTCCTTTTCTTGCTTTTTTCCTCTCTCCTTGCCTATCACTCTCTTTAGCTGTCTCTTGTTATCTGTCTATCTCTCTCTGATTGGTCAAGCCTGTGATGATATCAGGCAGCAGATGGTGCGTGTGTGTGTGTTCATGTTTATGTGTGTGTGCGCTGGGGTGAGCATGTACACTTGAAACCAGCTGTGTGTGTGTGTCTCTCAGTGCTTTAGCCATGTGAGGGTTTCATTTTATTCAGGACACTTTTTCTTCAATTAAAAGCATAGGGATTTGTCCTGGTTATTATTTGGCACAGGACTGTCATTGTGTCTGTTTTTCTTTGCCTGTGTGTACTTGACAGCTTTGTCAATGTGTGTGTGTGTGTGTGTGTGTGTGCGCGCGAGAGAGAAAGAATGAGGAATCCAGAGTTAAGAGCAGCCGAGAGCAAAGAGAGTGCAGGGCCAGAGTCATGGGACAGAGGGGGAGAGAGAGGGAGGGAAAGAGCAGGAAGAGAGAGAGAGAGAGGAAGAAGACATGACGACAGAGAGAGAGAGAGAAAGAGGAGAAGGACAAGGACGGTAGAGAGAGGAGTCGGGCCATGCCGGTTTTAAACATCCACAATGAGGAGCTTTATGATAATTTCGCTATGGAAGGTGAGCTGAGGCATTAAGATTGTAGAGCGAGAGAGAGCGAGAGAGAGCGAGAGAGCGCTCCAGTCACGTTTGCAAGGTCATTCAGAATGTGACAAAAGTGCAGGGTGGAGGAAAAAGTGTGTGTGTGTGTGTGTGTGGTTGGCCATGGCCATGCAGCATAAGTACAAGCCTTAACAGACAGGAAATGGGCAAGTCTGAGTGAATGTTTGTGTTTACATTCAAACAAGTGGTGGTACGCGGTATCAGTGTTAACAGTCAGAGGTGACTTGGGTTCCATTATCAGACACACACATTTTGTGATGATAAAGCTGTTTTATGATAAAGCTGTTTTGTTAAAAGCGTTAATGAAATCAATTTGGCTTGACCTGATTTTCAGAGTTATGCACTGTGAGTACATCAGCGTTTCCCTGCATTCTCTGACAGTCCATTAACTTATCCTTTGTTGATGTCTGACCCATAAAAGTGCTGCAAATTCATGTTGAGGTTGTGCCTCTTAGAGGCACACACAAAAATACACACATGCCAAGTGGGAAATAAACTCTAGCCACCAGCCAAATGCTGTTACATTTAGCTGTAACTGGTAAGTTTGTCTTCTCTACCTGCTACTTTGGCAGGTAAACAACCATCATTTGGAGGCTCTGTCAAATTCTAAAACTGGAAAAATAAAGGCTTTTTAAGAGTGGCTTGGCTTATTTTACTCTTCACTCCAATGAGCACCTTTTTTTGCAAACAGACTTTAATGGTTTAAAGCATAAAGCAATGAGATGCTCTGATGTCCCATCTCAACCTGCAAGTATTGTAAAATTAGTTGAGCTGGTAAAATAGTGAAAGTGGCTGGTGAATTTTGGAATCAGAGCACCCACTGTGGGCAGAGGACACCAAGTTCCTGCACGGATCATAGAGGTTTTGTAGATACAGTATGTTTTTGTTTCTATGTTTCCACCTGTGTACAATGTATGTGTTTGGGTGGATATGTTTATGTGATGTGCATTCTTTTTACCTCCGCCAACTGTCCGGAGTTGGACGGGGGTTTTGTTTTCACCCCATTCCGTCTGTTTGTCTGTTAGCAGGATATCTCAAAAAGTTATGAATGGATTTGAATGAAACTTTGTGGGAAGGTTGGTCATGGGGCAAGGAAGCACTGATTAACTTTTCATACCAACTGGCCAAAGGGGGTTGTTGTGGCCGTGGGTGTGGCTTCTCACTAAAAGGGATAGAACCTCCGAACAGATTCACGTACCACCCTCAAACTTTGTGGCCTGTCAGCAGACATAAGAAGAGGCAAACCCATCATTATTGGCCTAATCAAACAACATGGGGGCACTGGAGAGCTCATTTCCGCTTTAAGCATAACCGCCCTGCCAATTTTTCCAAAACTTGGTACAGTGGTAGAAGGGCAGCCCTAATGGCCACTGAACAATATAGTGCTGATAATCGGCTAAAGTGCTTATAAGTGGCTAGAATTTGAACAGGCATATCTCATGTTCAATTTCAGATACAGTCATGAGAATGTCTGCATCTCCTGATGTGAAAATCCGACATGTGGAACTGGCATATCTTGACAATTGCATAGAGTTGGCAGAGGAATGTGCTCCACTGAGTGCCATCTAGTTTTGGCATGTGTTTATAGCCGCGCACGTGTGACCTAACTGTGGGTCCATGGCCTGGAAGTAGGGGTACAGTAAGGGAGTCTCGGGGTATCGGGTAGCTGCTTGGTGAGACATTTGCTGTACTTCTGCAAACCTTGACTATTAATAGTGTCTGATGCATGACTCCCAGACATGGCATGTTAATATTCGAATGCCCGCCCCGCCCCGTGCCAAAGCCAAGAGTGAAGAGGTATGTGAGAATGGGTTATTCTTATCTGTCATTTTAACATATTCAGACAGTGTTGACATATTGAGCAGCCTAAATATGTGAAGATTTGTATAAGATACAAGCATTGCAAGTAAATATTTTAGTGTCATGTTCTGAAATTTACTGCAGATTAAGTTTAGCTGTCTAGCTAATTCTGGGGCAGTTACTAACTGTCCATTGTCCCTGTTAAATGAATAAATAAATGCGAGGAGCGCACTGTCCGATGCAGACCTGGGGAAAATGCTGTTTGAGTGCCAGAAAGTTTAGACAATCACAAAAGTAGTTTAGTGTGCATTTACATCTAGCATTTTTCCTGCAGATAGAGATCGCATTCTAATACCAAATATAGTCGTCATATACTTTTCTGTTACTGTCAACTTACTTACACTATCTGAATCATCCTGATGTTGTTTTAACCCCATCTATCTGGTACTCCAAGGAGGGTAATAAAGACAATTATTTGCAAATACTATTTCACCCTGGTCTGGTCTGACGAGCAAATGAGAATACAGAGTTCAAGAATGCTAAATATTCTGTATTGTTTTGTGAATCTGTTGAAGTGGTGTCTTGGTTTTATAAGTGATGTAAGATTTTTATCCAGAAGCAAGTTGTTTGGTCAGTGTGCAGAGAGAGCAGTCCGAGTGTTATCACATGGACCAGATTTAGAGGATCAGACCTTTCTAATACTTTCTAGTCTGGGAAGCACCAGAAGCACCAGATCTGACATCACATATGTGTCTCACGCCTGATCAAACCTCACAAACAACATCAGCAGCAAAAAAGTAAGGAAGCAGTCCGATTTGAGAGGATTCCCGAGGCTATTATGTGCTTTGTTGAAAAGATAGCTTTGGAATACCTACCATGGAATACAGCGTACATTAAAAATGGCAAAATTGTTTGTCCTATATATTTAGTGCTGCAATGTACTGCTCCTTAAATCTTGACCTTTGACCCCAACTTTCACATCCCATAGAGAAAAGCTGACTATCCAGCCATCTAGTTAGGGTTTATTGGTGCCAAAGGGCCAACCACAGTGTTTCTTAATAA
>OMLI01038379.1:0-10852 GCA_900302605.1 Rondeletia loricata
CACACACACACACACACACACACACACACACACACACACACACACACACACACACACACACACACACACACACACACACACAGAGTGACAGAGTCCAGGCATAATACTAACCCTCTCAATCCACCAACTACTACTGTCCATTCACTTTCATTTGCCCACAGATATGGCTCAGGCCTGTGTAAACTACACCCACACATTACTGTCCTACTGGAAACCCATTCTCCCTCTCATCAGTGACAGTGTGTTTAGTCTGTGGGAAAGAGGAGAACGCATGACTAGGTGGTGCTGCGATAAAGCTGAACTGGAGTGAACTGAGCTGAAATAGATGAGACTAAACTAACACAGCGGGTCAGGGAGCTGGACATGAGAGGAGTGATAAAAGAGATGGGCGGGGGAGGTTTCATTGATCTCTTTTTACCTCAGCGATGATCTCTCCGTTCTCAGCATGGACCTGAGCGACGCCTCCATTCTCCGCCAGGAAGTTGAAGATCTCATAGAGCTGGAGGAGACAGGCACAGGCACAGGCACACACACACACACACACACACACACACACACACACACACACACACACACACAGTGAAATTACAGTTTTTCCACTCTAGCCTAGTTGTTTACACAGGAAACGGACACTCCTTTTTTTATCCTAGAGGTCACCGCTAAGCCACGATTTAAAAGAAGCCCACAATTTACATGGCGTCTGCCACGATACACTGCAATTACCGTGTGTGGTCTCCAGAAATGGTTAAACCCGTGTGGGGTGAGCTGCTGTTATACTCTCGCTCCACCGCAGTTTTTCAAGCTGCACCATTTCGGTTGCATCATGTGCTTTAAGCTGACGTACACCATAGTAAGCCGTATCACACTGATGTAAGTCACTTGAGGATGGGATATTTTAAGGGGGGAAAGCATCAAGTAATGCTTTTCTGAAAATACAATATATTTTTGTTTAAATTGCCAACTGGAGTTTACTCACTTTTTTTTATACCATGCTTTATGGCTATCCAATATCAAACTAAGTCCACAATTATTGATTTTATTGACTGTAATTCGTTCTTAATTGACTTGCCTGGTTAAATAAAGGTTAAATAGAATAATGACATTTTATTTGCACAGTGAGTGGAACCGTGGAACTAACACCTCTATGGTTCAATGTTTGGTTCCTACTAGAGCCACACATACTGTACATAAGCACATGCACAAGTGTATGCACCTATGGCAGTGTAAAGCTGTTTAGATAACAGTGCACACCAAATTGCATATATTTTAGACATTGTACCTCGCTGTTGCTCATCTGGTAGTAGTCCTTGTAAGCCATGTAGACCTGGAACGAGTTAACACCTGTAAAAGAGGGACACAACATACAGAAGAAAAGAAGAAAAGCATGTTATTATTAGAATAGATTTGGGTCAGTGTCAGAGAAAAATCATACTTCCAGGATGTGATCATTCCAACCAGCCAGATTAGGAAGTCAGTTTAGTCTCATATTGAAACATTATCTGATTTCTGAAAATGGGGAGGACAAACGACCTGCCTTCTATCAACCAGTCACACTGTTTATCTGTCTGTCTGTCTGTCTGTCTGTCTGCCTGTCTGTCTGTCTGCCTGCCTGTCTGCCTGTGGCACATGGCTCTAACACTGCCGCGATTAGGGGTTTGATTACCACCTATACTGAAAATGTCTGCACTCATGGTGCTGTAACATACTTAAAGGCCCTATATGTAAGTTTTCTGCCAAAATTAACATTCATTTTGCGTTGTTTATTGCCAATGAGTGAATTCTCCGTAACTAATGAGAACTAATGACACCAGCCTTGTCTCTCTCTGTTCAGCCGTTCAGTCTCTGTATGAGCAGGACTGTGGAGCTGGCGGGCCGACATTTCGCGGCAAATTTACCGGATGTGACGTTATGCGCGTTCCCGAGCCTGCCTCTCACACACACACACACACACACGGGGCACGCACGAGCCAGGAGCGCGTGTAAGAGACTGACTGCAGTTCCCCTAACGGCCACTGTCATACACTGTCAGTAAGAGTACCAACTTACATATAGGGCCTTTAAAACAAAAGCGTCCACCAAATGGTTTATGTATTGTTGGGGAGTAGTTTCACTACGTCTAATTAAACAACTAGTTTAGTTACATTTTGCAGTAGCTTGGTGGTAGTTCAACTAAATTCAAATCTGGATTGTGCTTTTTGTCATTTTGTGGTTAACTACTGCAACTACCAACTCTTTATGGCTATAAAAGTGAAAAAAAGGGAATTGCACTTTTTATTATGATTATGATTATTTATTTTCATGTCTTTATTCAACCTCCTTTGACCCCTTCCCCCTGCAAACTACTTTTTCTAAGTATTTCTCTTGAGGGCAGCTTTGCTGTGGTTCAACTTCTTCCAATGTGAAGTAACTGGCAGCTTGTAAACCTTTTCAAACGCTACCATTACCTACCTTTCTCCTTGATGAGGGTGTCCACCTCCTGCTTCACGCTGTCGCTCCAGTGGGTGATGTCCACGTGGAGGGAGTAGTCGCAGCAGGTCTTCTCATCGGCCCACTGCCTCCACTGGTCATAGGCCTCCATCAGGCTACTACCTGGCTCTGGGATCACATGGTCCACTGGAGGAGATGGAGGGTGGAGGAGATGGAAGATGGGTGGTATTGGAAGGGAAGGGGGCAGGACAGGAGGAGGAGAGGGGGGAAGGTACGGTGGAAAAAGGAGGAGAGGAGAGGAGGGGGAAGGGTGCAAGGAGGAGAGATGGGGGAGGAGAGGGGTTTGGGAGGGAAGGAGGGAGGGGGAGAGGAATACGAGAAACAGGTGACATGAAAGGAACAGACAGAAATAGGAAGTGACAGAGAGGTGAGAGGAAGTGAGATATAGACAGAGAGGAGAGAGGGGGATGTCAGGATTTGTCTGATGGCGTTTCCACTTTCTCCCTGTATTGTTTATCTTACATAACCTGTCTGTCTGTGTTCCTGCAGCGCTCAGCCAGCGGGGACCAACCATGTCAGATGTCACATTACATTTGGAGTGTCTTTGTCTGGGCGAGGGTGGCCAGAGATTTCCAGACTTTAACTATCTGTACTTATGTATTTGAGTACAAACTGCCTAAATTGCATGCCTGTGTGTGTATGTGTGCATGGACGTGGATGTACAGGCTTTTGCGTGTCTGTTTTCACTGAGATCAGTCCGGGACAAAGTAAATCCTCAACCGTACTTTATCAGCCCATCTTACTCAGCTGTAGTAAAATGAGGCCGCCTGCTGGCCTGCCACCTGACTGGCTTCTTTATCTCATTAAAGACGACCCGATCTGCTTAGCCTGTTCTTTGCATGTTAATAGGATAGAGCTGGAAACGGCAGTCGCTGAAAAGCCCTGTTGTTCACTATGCTGACCGTCTGAACCGCTGTTTTGTTCACCGGCACCCGCAAACACGACGTGAACCGTTAGCGGAGATGGGATGGACACCCTTGCATGCTAAAAAAAATAAAAGGCAGGCTCACATACATACATGTACACACACAGACATTCGTACACACACATACACATGCACACAGGCAGATACAAAACATAGTACACATATACTCTCTCTCTCTCTCTCTCTCTCTCTCTTCCACACACACACACACACACACTGGAATATAATCCCTCTATGAATGGAGCCCATGAATAGACTTTACTACAGCAGCATGCCTGTTAGTGGACGTGTCTGCTTCAACACAGAGCCAGTATTACAGTAATGAGACTGTGGTATCTACCAGCTGTTAGGGCCTGGTCTCTGAGCTACATGAAGCACACAAACACACATACACACACATAGACAAACACTGGTGCTCTCTTTCCACAGGAGCAGTGTTTCACTCTGTGCCCCGCCCCCCCTCTCTCTCTCTGTCACACACACACACACACACACACACATCTGACCGCCCTCCACTCAGTCTTTTGTATGGTCCTCCTTTGGACTGCTGCCCATAACAGACCCGCTGCAGCCAGAGCTGCTCCCTGTCCTTTCCTCTCTTCCTGTCGGTGTCTCTGCCCTCCTTTTTTTAGCTTTAGCCGCCATCTGCAACATGCCTTGTCTACACCCAACTTTACGGTGCGGATTACAGTTTCCTCCACCCCTTACCGATCATGGTTGTTCCCCCAACAAGAGCAGCCTTTGAGCCCTGGGCGAAGTCATCCACGGTGGTGGTTCCACGGTAGGGCATCTGGAAGTGGGTGTGGATGTCAATCCCACCGGGGATCACCATCTTCCCGTTGGCCTCGATGGTCTTCACCCCACCGGGCACGATCAGGTTGTCTCCAATCTGCCTGTGGGCGGGAACAGAGGGTGGAGATGTTAGGGGCTCAGTGGTGTACATGATGATATTATATAAACAACGCTTCTCGCACCCAATAAAGACAATTTAGTTTTTTTCTGGTCATATTACATGTAATTTGTGTGACATGACTCAATGCCAATGACCTTCATGTATTTTCAAGGAATTTAAGATAAAATCAAGTGAACCCAGCAAGCATTTCACAAACGGCGACATGCAGCAGGTGGCCAAGTTCAATGTCAACCCTAACAAGCACCAACAATCACAATATGATATCATGGCATGGTAAAAGAAAATCATATTAAAACAGGTTTAGGAATGGTAGTTACCTAACGTAACTCCAGTTCTATGAGGGAGGCGGAGAACTGTTTTGCACTGATGTCAGAAAGAATATTTAGGTCCCTGATTTCACAAAAACGTTCATTTTGGCGCTATATTGATTATTTACATGGGTTTTCAATGTTGGTGCAAGCTGTCGCATCTGTTCAGTGTCAAAATGTCTGCTGGGAGCTTTTGTCTGTAGAAAGGCAAGAAGTCTGGTTTGAATGACATTAAAATTAAAATTCTATGCACAAATGTTCTGGAATTTAAAGTGACGCCAAAACAAAGACAAACAATCTTGAAACGACACAATCTCACCATCACCATCACCACAGCACGTCAAGACACTTCACCCCCGAGGGTTTGTTCAAACTGAGTAGACCGGCCAGAACAGACAGGCAGAGGCCAGTGTCTGCGTGAGTTTGCCAGCAGCCCAATGGTACAGCAGGCTTCTGGGTAATTATTATGCAACCCCAACCTTCCTGTGGGTGCCTCTCCCTGAGCTGCCTCACTAAGAGGCAGTGGGGGACAAAGGGCCTAATTGGTAAATCGAGTGGGAACAGGACCGGGAGAGAAAAAGAGCTGGGACAGAAAGAGTGAGAGAAAGAGAGAGAGAGCGACCGAGTCAGAGAGAGATACAGAGGGGGGAATTCACCCAAACCACCCCTTCTTTAAAATACAGAAGAATGGGGACTAGGGTGGGGGTGAGCACCCTGCCCTGCCTTTGATCCAATGGGCACTAGGGTGGGTGTGACCACCAGGAACAACTACCATGCCATTGGTCCAGTGAGCACCAGAAACAAGTCGTCTGTTTTTGGCCCAGTTCAGCCAGCAGGACACTGTGTTGTGTGTTTCTTGTTAAATTCAAAGGCAGTTTGCTGAACACACATTCTAGAGGGAGAGTGATATACCCCCTTTTGCACATTTGTCTCACTTGTCTCAAGGCTTAAAAATCCTTCTTTCACCCGTCTCCTCCCCGTAACAATTAAAGGGGATTTAATACGTGAAATGAGATCATAGCTTTCACATGAATTCACCTGGCCACTCTATTTGATGGAGAGAGCAGATTCTGAACACATATCTCAGTGAGAATGGCATTTCTTTCAGTGTCTTCTCAATGTCTGTGTCATGGGAAAGACGCGGTGAAATAGGAAAGAGGGAGAGGGAATGGATGAGATTGGCCGAACGTTGGAGTGAATGGACGATGATCAGAGAGGCAGCAGAGGGATGAGAGGAAAAGGGAATAGATGAGAGCAGAGCAGAAAGGAGGATAGCGGAGGACTTACTTAATGAGGCCATCCTCCATGTAGATATCGGCATGGAAGGACTGGTCATCGTTCACGACCCTCCCGCCTTTGACCAGAAGCCTGTCGCTCTGCAGAGACAGGGACGGACGGGGGGAGGGGAGCGGGGAAGAAAGAGAGGGGAGGAAAAATGTTATGGCCCAGCGCAATGCACTTCCTGACAAAGACCCACTTTGACTTGAAATGTCGTCAAGTAAAGCTCAATAGGAGCGAGATCCGCTTCTCGGCAATCCAGTAGCTCAGTGGTCGGACTGCTTGCCTGCCTGCCAGACTACCTGCCCTCTATAGGTCTCTTTGTATGGCTGCCTGCCCAGCTATCACTGTGGTCTTGTGTAGCTGAATGGATAGAGCCTGGCACTATCGGGGTTAAGGGGTTCAATTCCCCCTGGAGCAACCCTTACTTGTATGGACTCGTGGCACTGTACTGTAAAGTGCTTGACAAACGTGTCCACGAAATGGTATATGTGACGTTATCCGTTCTGTTTTGCAGCTGACTCTGCGCTCTGACCGCCCCAAGGTAGGGAGACAGGTGATAAGATGGATTTCACACTCTGGGATGAATACAGTATCACAATAATGTCATATAACTACTACATATGCACAGGCATGAAACCCTAGATATGGGAGCGAGCAATTCTGGGGTTGAAGTCCTGAGAAGAATGCTTAAGATATAATGCAAAAGTGGAGGAAAGAAAAAAAGTTTGACAGACACTTTCATCCATACAGAGACATTTTACATGGAACCATCAATGTATTAACATTACTATGATTTAACCTCCTCGGTTGGATTTGCACACAATTTGAAATGCATGAAATCCTGACAAGTGCACCACATTCACAGTGAACCCATTTTGAGTTAGAAGTCTTATGAATTATGTGATACATAATACGCCGACTATTACTGTAACCAATAACAGATATGTGAAGCATGTGATCATCATCATCATCATCATCATCATCATCATCATCATCATCATCATCATCATCATCATGGGGCGGGCGCGGGATTGACCTACTAGTTAGAGAAGCGGGCGCTGGTTCAAATACTGGCTGGGAAAAAATCCTGGCGTGAGAAGTAAATGACACACACGCTCCACCACCTCAATCTAACTGTTGAGGTGTCCTTGAGCAAGGCATCTAACCCCCAACTCCGCCGGTGGAGCTGCTCAGTGGCCGACAGTAGAAGACCGTGGTTGTACTGGGCAACTCCCGCATGTGAATGTGTGTAACTCATTGTGTGTGAAGGAAGGCAACGCTTAAAAACAGCAGACGTGTTCAGAACATTTTCCCATCATCGTAATAATAAAAGCAATTGATCATAAAAAAAGGAGTTTGTGAGAAGCCATTCAGACAGACAGACAGACAGACAGACAGACAGACAGACAGACCAGCTTTCACAGTAACCCATATTCCTGGTGGTCTGCTGCTTTAACATGACCCAGACCAGTCACACTGATAACACTTGGGTGGTTGACAGCTTGCTCTTGGAAGGGAAGCTGAAGCTGCTGTTAAGGACTGATCAAAAATGATCAACTTAACTGCATTTATTCTGATTTTAATGAGTTACTAGCTGTTGACTTTGTTTATTTTTGTCAGTTCTTATCAATTTAGGCAACAGACTTCAAAAGAACATAGCAATTATTGAGGAATGATCATTTCACGAGACAGGATTTCTCTGATAGGCATGAGAATATAACAGTTTCTATTACAGAATGTGAATCGCACCTCCAGTAACATAACAGAAAACAGCTCTGGTGCCTCGAAACGAAACAACAAAGCACTGTGTCGTCTGAGGAACCCTTCAACCTTACATCTAATAATGTGGTCTGATCAGGGCGTTGCCATGACGCCACGCAGTCAGCCACCAGCTCTGCTGCCGCTGCACCACAGACTGACTCTAGCAGGCCGTTGCTATGGTGACAGGATAGCTGCAGGGAAGGAGAGACAGGAGAGGAGGGGAGACCGGGCGCCTGGCTTGTTGGATAGCTGCTTGAGTGAACAAGTGGCTGTGTAACAGGGTGGAGGGCTGAACGGCTGAATGGCTGACCGGCAGGCTGGTTAGGGTGAGTCGTTGCTGGGTAGTTGGGTGACTGAGCGATTGGTTGATCCACTGGCGATATGGTGAGAAGTATCTATCTGCTGTGAGGTCGAAAGAGGAGGATTTCCTAACCAAAACCATTTCTAACCATTCCTAATCTGAATCATGCAAAGGTGGCCATACATCATCCTAGAGCAGTAAATGTCACCCTCTTAACTTAACTGCACCATTATCACAATTTATAGTACATAACCTGGGTCAGACGTGTTCAAGATGGACTCAAACTAGAGTCCCAAGGGCATGACTAAGACTTCAACAGAGAGGCAAAGTGTCTTCTGGGAATATTGTACTGTTAGACTGTACGCAGAAGAAGTATGGTCCCCGTTATACTTTCATGCTATGCAAGAATGGCAGGATTCAGTTCACAGCCCTGCTAGGAGGGAGAGACTTCCATATTTTCCCATCAGCACATGTGTGCAGTGATTTACTGCCCTGGCTGTGGAGCCAAGGTTTCATCAGTGGGACGATCTGCAGCCCCTCCTTTCACACCTATGTGAAACAATTTTAAAGGCATAATGCTGCATTGCATGTGGCTCAAATGATTCAAGCCCAATATCTGCTGATCTCACAAGCACATGCAAAAAAACGACGTATATATGTGTGTGAGTGTGTTCGTGTGTCTTTGTGTTGGCGTGTGTATGTGCGTGCATGTGTAAGTGATGCTGATGGAGTTAAGGGTGAAACAGAGCCAGAGCCTTCCCAGGCAACCACACCCTGGAGCAACACATTACAGCACCCAGTCCTCAGCGGTTGGAACACAGCACTACCATAGATCATACTGTGGCGCATGCTGTCCTAAAACTGTCGCTCATTCGCTCATAGTCGATGCCTTTCAAAGCAGCGCACTGTTTCACTAAGCGGGGTGAAGAAAGAAAATGGCGTGTGATAAGTTACAACTTTATTTGTCCTCTAGGGGCAATTTATTTTGGGGTAATTCAGTGATCTAGGGGTTTGATACCCACCTATACTAAAAAACATATGCACTCATTTTAATGATAATATTTAATCAGTATTAACACAACGGTCCCAATGTAGTTCAGCAGCTAACGGGCTATTTGCAGTAACTCTGTCCAATGAAAGGTTCACCTGAAGGAGTCACAGCCGGCTAAATTAACATTGTGTTACTTAAACTAACAGTATCCAGTGCAGTAGTAGTGGAGTAATACAAATGTACTTACAGTATATGACTTGAAATACTGTATATGTATCAAATACAAGCCACAGCTTATCCATTTGGCCCTGATTTACTGTGCTGCAGTACAGGGTGTGTGCATGGGTCCCTTACTGCAGTACCTTACAAAATACAAAATAGTACATCCCAGTCTCTCGGTCTGTAGTAGTAGTATGTGGTCACGGGTATGAACTCTACACCCTTTGTTGCAACATTAACGAGACAGCAGCGCCCACATAATTAAAAGATGCCGCGGTCGTAATGCTGTTTGAATTCAACGGTGGCTTTGGCTTAGCGTTCCTTTAATTTTCTGTGGCGAGAACGGTCTGAGGGGTCGCCGTGGCATTTACATGACAGAGTCCTAAAGCCTAGAGATGTGAATCCGGGTAATTATGACATCACGGTGTCAGTATTAGAGATGTGTGTGATCATTTTGAAATATTCTAGTCAGTGAAGCAGGTTTTACTCGGTGTAAGTCTGCCCTGACCTACATGTACGACTTCTGAACAACAAAATGTACTTATTGTAAATCGCTTTGGACAAAAGCATCTGCTAAATGCCGTAACGTAATGTAATGTAATGTAATGTAATGAACAACGTGAATGAGATGCATTCAGAGATTCATTCCTTCTACTGAATGGGACCGGAAGAGCCAACTCTTAAAATGAGTCAAACTTCTCATCAATGTTTCTTACACCTCATCAGCCAGTCAGACTGTTTGAAAAACTAGCGGTTTTCAGGGTTTCTGAGAATAAGCAGTTACCGTGGTGATGGGATATTTCAATGGACAGCCACAGAGCATGCAGGGACAGAACCTGGCAGGATCCTGAATACTTATTCATCACTTAGCCATCCATTCACAATAGAAAATTCTCATCTAAATTGCGTGTATCTTGCATTGCATCGCTTTTCACAAACTCAAAGACACTTTACAATACAATGGCCAGAATACAGGTGAAGACAAACGACAACAAGGCAACTAAAACAGACAGGGACAGAACAAGACAGGGACAGGACGAAAAACCAGGGGACGGAGACAGATCAGGGAAAAGATGTGGCGAAGAGGTGAGTTTTTAAACGTGACTTGAAGGTGGTGAGTGAGTCCGAGTTTCGGATGTTGGGAGGGATGGGCATTCCAGAGTCTGGGGCCGACTCTAGAGAAAGCCCTGTCACCAAAAGAGCGGCGTAAAGATGAGGGGGGACAGTGAGGAGACCAGAGGAGGAGGACCTCAGCTGTCTGGGGGGTTGGTAGGGGATAAGGAGTTCAGACAGGTATGTAGGTGCAAGCCCATGTGATGAGTTGTAGACCGACAGAAGGATTTTGAAATGGATTCTTGATGATATCGGCAGCCAGTGTAGATCTTTCAGGATGGGAGTGATATGGGTCCATGAGCTGGTTCGTGCAGCAGAGTTCTGAACCAGTTAGACTTTATGGAGTAGGCGAGTGTTGATACCAGTGTTGCCTCAACATGCCTCAGAAAACACCACAGGAAGACGTCTTACCAGTTTAGCAAGATGCATTTTTGGCACAGTGTGTCAGTGTGCTTCAGTATCCCCTGCCTTTTACCGTCTCACATCAATAAATAATGTAATCAATCTCTACACAATAACCCTATACTCCTATTGCCTCACATAGTTCATTGAG
>OMLI01038419.1:4091-16695 GCA_900302605.1 Rondeletia loricata
CCCTTTGTTCATCTTTGCTTGTGTGTGTGTGTGTGTGTGTGTGTGTGTGTGTGTGTGTGTGTGTGTGTGTGTGTGTGTGTGTGTGTGTGTGTGTGTGTGTGTGTGTGTGTGTGTGTGTGTGTGTGTGTCTACCTCAAGGTGGTGGGCATGGACACTAATCAAAGGCCTCTCTCCAGAAGAGGCCCTGCAGGTGAGGGCCAAGGTAGCCAGCCTGGAGGCCCTGAAGGGCCAGAGGGCCGACTTGGGGCTGCAGAGGGCCTGGGAGGGAAACTACCTGGTGAGTACTGGGGTGGAGGAGAGTAATATGTGTATATGTTGGAGAAGGAGAACACTAAAGACAACAACAGAGAGAATGAAAGAAAGACAGGGAGATTTAATTGTTTATGTGTATGTGCAGTGCACGTCTATCTCTTTGTGTGTGCCTGTGTGTCCTGTTTCTGTGTGTGTGTGTGTGTGTGTGTGTCAGTGCCTCAGTCGCTGTTACACTATGGTAATGTGTGTCTGTGAGTGTGTTTAAGTGAGCTCTCTTTAACCAACCTTATCTGAACTCTGTGAATGCCAAAGCTGTCTTTGATAGAGAATTCCTGTGAATGGAGCTGGAGTGTCATAACCGGTTTTCTGTGCTTTTCGGGGCCGACAGAAGCGCGACAGCCCTGAAACGGCCTCGTCATTCACGTTGGTCTCCAGCGAGCTGCAGCGGAAGGACAAGTTCATGAGAGTCCTGTTCTCCTGCAATGTGCGCAAGGTAGGAGGCTTTTACAACATCTGTTCCCTACCTGCTAATAGTGCTCTGCGTAATGCACACATGCATGTCCAGCCACACACACACACACATAAATAGTTCTCCCCACAAACACATACACCCAACTGCTCCTGGTTTCTGCCATCTCCCTGTGGTGTGTGTTGGATGTGTGTGTGCATCCTGTTGGGTGACTAATGAGGTGCTTTGTGTTTCCCAGATCAACCGTTTCCACAAGGCAGAGGACCGGACTGTTCTGATCACCGACCGCCACCTGTACAAGATGGACCCCCTCAAGCAGTACAAACCCATGAAGTGCATCCCCCTCTATAATGTATGGCTCTTCCTGTTATAACACCCTTTCCTCTAATGCCCTCCTCTACTATGAGGGCGGGGGGAAGCTCGTTAGGTACTGGTGTAATAGTATTAGTCATGCTAGTGCAGATCTCCATACAGGTTTCATCCAGGGGCTTGGTATAAGCAGAATACATCATTTTCTAGATTCAAACCCACAAAGCACTGTTTCGTGTATAGTTGATCCACGTAGGTCGTTTTGGAAAATTGGGATCGTCGTTTAGAGAATGGTTTTGTATTGAATTTCACATTACACACTCCAACAGCCTCAAAATAAAAACGTCACTTGCGAGATAATATACTGTCAAAAGTAGTAGGGACTGCAAGTCTTTTCTGCTGTTGACTCATCTACAGTGTAATGTGGATTTCACATCAAAAGATGACTAAGATGAGCTGAATGAACAAACTGTTAGCTTTTTAATGTTTCTTTGCCTCCATATTAAATCGTGGTCAAATAGTGACACCAACAGAAAAGTCCAACTTATTGTACCAATACTTACACTTTGTATTTTATCAGATGTTAATTGACTAGTTAATATGGACACTACTACTTTTGGCCAAGTCTGATTACAATGGCATCATTATACTTTTATTATAATTTATTTTACCAGGAAAAGTCCCATTGAGATATAAAATATATTTTGCAAGGGAGACCTGGCCAAGAAGGCAGCACAGTTAGTTACAGAACAATTACAAACTGAGGCTATATATCAGAAAATGATGAAAGCCCTCAAAGTCTACTCCAATGGAAAACATAGATGAATTGCCTAGTGTAATTATTGAAGAGCTGTAATAATGGGATTATGTTTCAGATTCAGAATAATTGCTTTTCACCGTTTCATTTAGTAGTTTCTTCAAGTACAATATTTTTATTTATCATATATTTACACCTATTATGGGAGTGTTGGACAGTGTGTTGTAAAAGAAGCAGACCATGGCTCATACAGTAGATTACAGAACAGATTCATATTTTTCGGCTCAGAGATTTCATGAAAATTGGCTCCGAATGGTTGAACACATTCAAGTAGTTTTAAAAATCTACTTGTCGACATAGAATCTCATCTAAGTTTTATACTGCAAAAAATGATCATTAATTAAAAGAAGTCTAGGATACAAGACTTTTCAAGACTTTTCATTAATAATGTGTATTTTATACAACAGTAAGAAGTTAGCTGTATGATATTCTTGATTTTCTAGTCGAGTTTTAGACTTTAGACTCAGAATCACGTAGTGAAGCGAGAACTCTGTACTTTACACAAACAAGAGTCTCTGTGATCCTGTGGCAAAAATCTCTCCCAACTCTACAGTTGGCTGGTTTTAATTCATATTCACACTCTGATAGGTCCATTAAGGCTGCCACACACATGGGATTGTTTCCATGGCAAAGTGTGTGTGGGTGTGGGTGTGGGTGTGTGTGTACAGTATGTATGTGTGTTGACTCTACCTATTCCTCAGAAACCAACATTTAAACCTCTCCTTCAGTAAAGCACTGCCTCGGTCAATGCATTTCAGGTTTGTTTTCAAGATTTCTTTTCTTTTCTTTTCAAACAACTGCTGTTCATTTCTAATAGGAGACTGCTGTTGTCCTACTTTTTATTTAACCTTTATTTAAGACCTGGTCAAGAAAGCAGCATTGTGTGCGCCCAGAGATAGTCAAGTGGTTACAACCCCCTCCTCTGGAACCACACGTGTTCCCCCACTGGCCTCGGACCTAATCCCGCCAGAGATAAATATATAAAGAATAAAATAACTGAAGGTGAGTGAGTGGACTGCCCACTGAACAACTGATCACATTCCTGATTACATTCCTGATTTAACCATCTCTGCTAATCCACTATTCCACTCTGCTATAAGGGGGAAAAATGCTTACAGTACATTTGGAGCATTGACCTTGGAGGTGAGACAGAGGTGAGAAAGGGAGGGAGGGTGTAATGCATTAATCTCTGGGGCGGATACATCCCCGTCGTCTGTTGAAATGAGTGAGATATGAGGCCGGTGTGCAGTGACAACTGTGACAAGACACCCCAGTGTTCAATCTGACAAAGTGACAGGAGGGAATTAGAGAGCTTTGAGATGGACACCCCAAGCCTGTATCACTGCATCTGGAAGAGAGAGAGAGAGAGAGAGAGAGAGAGAGAGAGAGAGAGAGAGAGAGAGAGAGAGAGAGAGCAGGATAAGCTGAAGGCGATTTTATTTATTGTTCATTCAAAGACATACACACACACCATGAGACTCAACCCCATACACAAGGCATATGGAGAGTCGTCAGTGCTGTAGGAGGCTGAGGGGGCAGGCAGGATGAATGGCATACAATAAGATTTATACAGTACACACAACACATTGCACATACAGTATATTATAGCCAGACATGTAGTGGAGGGTAGACCCATTTAAAGCTACGTTTCCCCCCTTTTTATTTGTGAGCCAAACTTTTTCTGCCAGTATGTTCTTATCTAGATAATAAAACAAGCATTCGTACTATTCTCAATACATGATTTTTAGTTTGTAATGGTCGTTGTTTGCCTTAAGTTGATGATGGACTGGATGTCATAGTTTATAAATTTTTTGTTTACCACTACATCGCTGATTATAGATACTGTACCTCTCCACCTAACACTAGACCTTTTTGCACTATAAATGTCAAGCTGCATGGGTGAGCGAATTGGTCAAGGTGAAAGGGCGAGAAATAAGACATGGAAAGAGGGATGGGTGAGGAAGAAGAGGAGATGAAGATGGAGACATAGGGTGGGAGTCACGGAAGCGTGACGTGGAGCGATCGATTGGAGAAGGTCAAATGGAGGGGAAAGCGGTTAGCTCATTGTTGATTAGCACTGATAGGCTAACGCCTTGCTAACCCCTTGGCTGCCCTATGCTGTGTATTTACTGCTGCTTCTGCAGGGCAACAAAAGGGAATAGCCAAACTGATGGATGGCTAGCGCTAGTGAGGAGCCAGTGGCTGTCTACCGAGGATTTATTTGCCAATTAATGCCCGCACTGCAAAACTGGGATCATTACACTGTTAAATGTATTCTCTCAGCCACGCTGCCCGCTTTCTTGTTGAATAAAACAAACATTGTTAAAGAAATGGGGAAATATCCACTCCTCATCACTGACTCATCTCACTGACTGTCACTTTCTCTCTCTTTTGCATCCCATTTTCCATCATTTCCCCCCCGACACATTATATTCCTGCTTCTCTATCCACCCCATCCAGTGCTCTCTTTCCCTCTCTCTGCCTCGTCTCTCTTTCCGCCGTTGTCATGCCAACTTCCCTGGAGACAGTGTTGTCATGGATACAGAGCGGCAGGGCAGATCAGCTGATGTCTGGTGTCGTTCAGGCATGTGCATAAATCGCCCTCCTGTATGTGCACAGTTTCCCTCCGCTTTCCCAGCGGGGCTTATTTGTGATCCCTCTAGCTCACATTCTCCTCACACTCTTTCTCTCCTCTGTCTTTCTTTTCTTCCATCCATCCATCCGTTCAGTTCAGTCTGTCCTACCCCCCCCCCCCCCCTTTTCTTCTCAGACTCCTACAACTCCTGCCCACAGCCGCAGTGTGACCACATAGACCGTGGTTATACACTGAAAATGAGCTGTGTGCATTGGTAGTTGTGTAATGTAATTATTGCTGGTTACCTAATGAGACTGAGCAGAGTAAAAACACATCTCAATCTTAACCAGGTGCCGGAAAGAATACAAAACATAGAGCAAAAGTAGAATCTGCCCACCGCAGGTTGCTACCAAGCAACTTGCAAGGTGCGGACTACTTTTTTCAATAGCAGGCTAACTAGTGCCCTCACAGCAAGAGAGGTTTCACAGCTTGGCTCATTATATTATATCCATTTAGTCATGGAGAACAGAACACCCCCACCCCCGCCCAAGGGACCGCTGGGATATGTTACATAACCAACAAGTCGTTCCCCTTAGAATGGAATGGGAGGAACCCTCTGCTCCATCCATATCCTCGTGACCACCGTGGAACAGAGTGGACCGGACCAGCATGCTCTTGTCAGCGGGCCGCGAGTACCTGACTGCACGTTCGCAACGTATCCACATCACACGGCCGCTTGCTCGCTCGCTCACCCTCTCGCCACAATACACCCGCTGCTGCCGATTTAGCAGCATGACATTTATAAAAGTGAACAAGGCATCAGTAAACATGTTGTCCCCGATAAATGCTGCCCTACCCCTCTGGGCCAATCAGTAACAAATATGTCACCTTGTTTGGACCTTTGGAACAGAGTTGTGAGATGCATCATCATCCCCAAGTTTCATCAAAATCCAATCAGTGGTGTTTATGATATTGTGTGTGTCGGACGGACGAAGAAAGGAATAGATGGAGGGTGACCGATCCATAGTCCTAACCGATTTCATAGTGGGGGGCAAAGATGTCCTGGTGAATGAAGAAAAAAAATGAGACAAGGAAACAAATCTGAATGTATCATTACCCAACTCATTAGAACAATGACTCTCGTTCCAATCAATTAAGCCTTTAATATAAATGTAAATATAACCGGCTCCATGTAATTAACTGCGGGTGGATTGGTACAGACAGAGGAACGGCTTTGGGCTTTAATTCACTGTGATTATGGAAGTGTTGCAGACGGGGAGAGAAGTCACGGGCGTCATGTCGTAGGTAAATAAGCTAGCTGGTTGTTTAGCCCTGGGTAGCAGCCTGTCTCTCCCTGTCCTCTTCTGATGGAGATGGAATACGGATTTGTCTCGGCATTGTGCTCTGCTGAGTGGGTATTAATGTACCTGACTGCCTGCCCTCTGGCTGTTTCCTCAGCATACACTGCATGCGCTCTGGCTTAGAGAGACAGATTCAAGGAGAAACAAATGGATAGAACAGTAGAGAAACCCAAGGGAGGGAATGATGAAGGAGAGAGTAGAGAGGTACGCTAAAAGGAGGAGGGATAACAGTAAAAAAATGGGGACAGGGAAAAAAGAGAGAGAGAGGAATGGAGAGCTAATGAAACATAAGGCCTCAGCTGTATTTACCTGTGATGTTATTGGTGTCTTCCTGTTGTGTGCACTTTGAAGTCCTGTAAAGCTAAATAATCCAACCACAATATTGGGATTCTTCATTCAGTCCTGCTACTCGCCAGTGGTATGTGGGTGGGAGGGCTTTGATTAAAAACATTCGATTAGTCCTTTGGGATGCTGATCAATAACTCCTTGCTCCAGCCGCTGATTTTAATCTTGAACAGGAGAAATCCCATAAGCCAATAGATACCAGATACTGTCCTTTATTTTACCAAGGCTTTTCTGACCAGTACTTACTTTTAACTTGATTAACACATTTTGTTCATTCTTTGTTAATTCATACAGAGATTTGTATATATATATATGCTATTTGATGCTTATATCTAAACCCTCAAATACCACAAATGATTACATTTTTAGTTCGGGTGGCCGTAGTATGAACCCCAACACTTTACCCATTAAGCTACACAGGACTATTGTGAATTGCAGTATTCACAGCATTAGATGTCCAATTATTAGTGAGCAAGTTCAACATGAGCAGTGCCTTTTATCATCAAGGTTTTGCCCTCCCCACTAAAAGGAGAGATCCGCTGAATATGCCAAATTCCCCAGGTCCCGTCCCTTTACTTCCTAGTTAAATGAGGGATGATGGATTGTAGTCTGGTATGAGAACCCCAGTGAATTCATGTCCTTTGGGTTGTGCTAACTCAAATTTCCTGGTATGCGTGCGTGTGTGTGTGTGTGTGTGTGTGTGTGTCTGTATATGGGTTATATTTGTGGCTGTGCGTAGTTGCTTGTATCTATGGTTATGTCGTGCGATTGTGTCTATATGTAATATGCTTCTGTCCACACATGCTTGCCCTTGCCCGTATCTGCATCGATACGTATGTTTGTGTGCCTATGTATGCTTTGTGTGTGTGTGTGTTTATGCGTGTGTCCTCTCTCTCCTTGTCCCAGGTGACGGGGGTGAGTGTGTCCCCTGGGAAGGACCAGCTGGTTGTGTTCCACACCAAGGACAGCAGGGACCTGGTGGTGTGCCTGCAGGGCATGGTGCCTGCCACCGAGAGCCGCATCGGGGAGCTGGTTGGCACCCTGCTCAGCCACTTCAAAAGGCAAGTAGAGAGGGAACAGCGGGCAACAAGTGGTGGGGGTAGGGGGGCGTCGGGGTGGATGGGTATGGGTGTTTGCCAGAAAACATTTACTCAGTTACAAATTTATTCAATATGTGCTTTTGATTTTAGGTAGCTATTAATTACATTTTGTCAGAGACTACAGATGAAAACTAGACTTTTAGGCAAACTGGCATATTTAAAGACATTTTTATTATTATTATTGTCCCTGTCAAATAAACCAGTAAAATAAATATAGTCAAAAGTAGAGCTGGAGGTAGATATAGAGATGATTGGCTTGTCCTTGTGGGCAGGCGGTGTTTTGTGTGTGCATGTGTGTCTGTATGTGATCGTGTGTATTTGTTTGGTAGAGAGACAATATGAAGATATTGCACAGTATTGCTCCTTCTTTGCAGGACTATTTGATGTATTGCAGAGTAAATCATGCACTAGATTTGTTGGTTTGACTCAAATGACCTGTGGTTGCCAGAAGGATTGAGATGGAGGCCACTTCCGTTCCGTTCGTTGTCTCCTATCCACTGCTTAGAAAATCTGCACTTGTACTAATCGGCCAATTGTCCCCACTTAAAACCCAACTCACTTCATTTGAGTTACTGGTTTTTCAATTCTCTTCCATACAAGGGAGGACAGTGATGGTTAAACATGGGTTTGAAATATATATTTGAAGGTATGAGAGGATTGTGAATGATTGTTTTATTTGTTTTAACTTTGGAGTGAAATAGCCCTATATCGTCCCTTCCTTCAACCAAGTTCAGTTCTGTGACCTGGTGAGAACACTATGACAAATCCAGTTGTGGTAGTAGTAATATTGGTCCAGATGTGTGGTATTGACTGAAATGACCTGTGGCAGGAGGATTATGGGGCATGTAAAGTGCACACTCATAGCAACCACCCATTGTCCCTCCTTCAAGTGTAATGTTCATTTAATTTGAGCTCAGGGCTGTCTTTATTATATTCTAAAGGCTACCATCACTTCTGTGCCCAACCTCCTATGTAGAGAATGTCAAAGCTATAGATTACACACTTGTAAATTAAATCCCTGGACCATGCAGTCCCTTGCTGTAACCCTTCAGTTCATTGAGGTTAATTTCAGGACAGTCAATTTTTTAATGCAAAGCTAGTATCGCTTTCCTCTCCTGTCTTCTGTGTAAGAGAATCTTAGAATCTATTACTAGAATAGATCAATAAAACAATTTAAGATACTGGAGAATACGCACATTTAACCGCAACCTACTGAGTCTGTTCATATGCACATTTATATCAAGGATACTAAAGCATTCTGTTTAGAGTTGGTAATCACCATATTCTGCTTGCTGTTAATATTCAGGATATTCTGTTTTGTTCTGTTGTTCAGTACACAGTAATATTTCTGATTAAGATGCGTATCAATATGACCATAACATGATCAGTTTTGAGAATACGCTGTTCCTGTAAATGCGCTCAGTATCACTTCCTTCAACTCCATTCATTTTATTTCAGGACTGTTCACGTCAGTTCAGTTCAGTTGAGGTGAGTCTTCTGGGTCTTTTTAATACTGCAGAGGCTAGTTCTGCTTGTCTTTCCTACTTCCAATGAGGAGAATACACACTAATGGCAACCACCCACTGAGAACTGAACTTCCGATGTGATGCGTGACTCCTAGGCGCTAACTGGCCTGTCCACCTACTGCCCAATCAGTGAGAGATTTGCACAATGTTGGCAAGGGGGATTGTGAGGGTAAATTGTTGTTTCTCCTTAAAGTCTATGGTTAATAAGGGGAGTGCATGCAAAAAAAATTTGCAAACAAAAGTGATACCATCCATCCACTCTCATTCCCCTTTCCTCCTGTGTTTTAATCCCAGGAGAGGACAGCACATTTCATTGTAGTGTCACCTTATCTAACAGTGCAGCGCACACACATACAGGATGACACTGTCTCCAAAACGGCATACTGTATATCAGGGTCAGAAATTAACGAGGGCACGGTGAAAAAATGCTCTTGAAAGTTCTTAAAATGCCCATGAAAGAAAAATCAGGGGACAAAAAATACCCTTGATAATTAAGAGTACCCTTTTTTAGCATTTCACCTTGTTCGTATTTTATTTGTTGATTTGTCTGAAATTCCAGAGTGAATGTGACTACAGTCCCCTGTAGGCCACTATAGGTGATTTGTGGGAATGTTATTCATGTTATTGTTGGCCTTTTCAGTTATCAAAATAATTGATTGCTGCTTTGATAAAGCATGTTTTTAGATTACTACTGATACCATTTCTCTTGTTATTGAATCAACTCATCCATGGTATAGTCTGGCACAGGTATTGATTTGTGTGTCTGTGTGTTTGTCTCTCTTTCTGTGTATGTTTGTGTGAGAGAGAGAGAGAGAGAGAGAGAGAGAGAGAGCGAGCGAGCGAGTGTGCACATGCGCACAGATGTGCCTGCATCTGCTTATTTGTGTGTGTGTGTATGTGCGTGCGGCTTTGCCTGTGTGTGAGGGAGGTGTGCACGTACTTGATCATTGCCATTCTGTGATGCTATCTCGTTCCATTGTGGAGCCCATTGCTCTGTGGGTGTCAGGCTGTGAAAGGCCTCCACTGGGCCTCACTTAATGACTCTCCATGTGCTCCGCATGCCGACCCATCCATCACTGTGCAACATTGACAGAACAAAGGACACACCGGCACGGGTAATCACACGCGTGTATGTGTGTGTCTGTGTATGTGTGTGTCTGTGTCTGTGTGTGCATATGTGCGTATGTACATTTGTACACTTGACTGCATGACAATGTGTACGTGCATGCACACATGCATTACTGAAAGGCAGTCTATATGTGGGTGTGTGTATGCACATGTGCCTGTAATCTTTTTGCAGCTCCCTGTAGATGTGGCTTTAACCTTTATCTCTCCTTCAACATGCTGCACAGTGCACAACACACACAGTAGCAAGCAGAGAGAGGGGCAGCTTACAGCAGCACACACAGGGAGCCTGTGTCAAAGCAACACTCTTTATCCTCCTCAGAGTGACAGCAAGGCCAAAACGGAATGACACTGCCTCTGAGACTAAACCCTCTTCCCTTCAGTGCCTAGACTTGAGTTTCAATAAAAGTTTGTTTTTGGCAGAGTGGTGGTTTTTATTTCGAGGTAGACGCTGGCATATTTCAAATTTCTCAATACCGCACCAAGTCGCCTCAAATAGAAGTGATTCCGAGAATTCGGCAACACATATTTAAGAAGATAGCCCTCTTATCTGCTATGACGCACCAGTTGTCTAGAGAAATTCCCGTCCTCGTTTTGCATAAAAAGGAAAAGGATTAGATTCCCATGCCTTCAACCTCCCTCCTCCCTTCCTCCCTCATTTGCCCCTCTCCCTCTCTCATCCCTTTTCTCCTGGTTCCTATTTTTGACTACATCCCCTTTGTGCTGATCTCAGTCTCTCACTGCACCCCCCCCCTCTCTCCATTTCCTCATTTCTCTCTCTCTCTCGCTCTCTCTCTCGCTCCCTCCCCTTCTCTCTGTTGGCTCCCCCTCCTCCATTTCAGGAGAGGAGGCAATGAAATATTTAAGGTTGTGCAGGCCTATATTTAGATGGGCCAGACCCCTCTTTCTCTCTCTCTCTCTCTCTCTCTCTCTCTCTCTCTCTCTCTCGTGTTGTTGACATGCACCCCACGCAGCAGCTACTGCAGCACTCTCACCCTCCACTGTCAGGGTAGGAGAGCAGAGACACCCCACATCTGTCACACATAAACACTCTGCAAAGTCAGTGACAAATTCAGTCGATCCAACTGGTTGTATGGCTCTAGATCGCATCCCACACTTCCTCAGTGTACATCGGTGCACTTCACCATATTTCTCACCTTTCCGTATTGATTCATTTTCCTCTCCTCTGACCCTTCTTTCTTTTTCTCTTTCTTTTTTCCTTTCTCTCGTTCCCTTTTTCCTTTCCCTTTATCTCTCTCTGTCTTTCTCTCTCCCAAAATCAGATTCCGGCACTCATTTGATTGCCTAGTCACATACCCATATGCAGGCTTGTGTGCTTTTGAGTTTGTGCAAAATGCATATGAACATTCACACACTGCACTTTTACATATACACACACGTATATATAATATAATCATATATTTTCTCACACACACGTACAGTATACATATATATTTCTACTGTACCCACCTCCCTCCCCCCAGTGCTCATTAATCAATCACCTTCTCTGTTGCTGGTCAACTTGGCATTGTAAATGGAGCTATATATGGATCAGCTCTCTGGACCTAAACATTCAGCTAAGTACCCACTCCGGCACAATTCTGTGTTTCATGCTCAAGTCCCCCTCTACATGTTTGGAATGAATGGGAGGAGTCAGCGAGCCTGGTTCAAAGACATCTACAGCCACATTGATTTTTCAACAAAATCCTGCTGATCTGCTATATCACATGCTGCCACTCATCCCATGCATTTCTTTACATTGGAAATGTCTGCAGTCTTGACATTGCTTGACCACCTCCCTCGTTTCTTTGTAATCACTGTTGTGTGAGCTGTTTGAATTGGTTCTTGGTGGTAGAATGGTGAATTTGAAGAGGCACTGTCAACAGCATCCCACAATTTTAAAGCATTCAGAAGTGTCTACAGTGTTGATGCTGCTCAACTCCTCCTTGGTCTTTAGTCCTAGACTGTAGGCAGAAGGTATTGGGCCTTTTACTGGCAGATGTACACATCATACACATCCTTGATCTATAAGACATGTTAAATAGTAAACAAACCCCCCAAAAAACTGCTCATCCTCTGGATATTGTAAGTCATACTAATATGGAGGCAGGTAATTATAAGACAGTATTATCCTAAAAGTTTGAGAAGTGGGCGTCTGACCAGAACGTTGTCGGTTTTAAACCCCCAGACAAGCGGGGAAAATCTGGTCAGGGGAAATGAAGGTCGCTCCCTCCCTCAGTAACTACTACTGATGTGCCCTGGAGCAAGATGCCAGAGATATTCTAAAATGGAGAGGATATTCACCACTCTGTATACTTTCAAGGCTACCACTGGATTATGAGAGGCCCCTGGCACAGTAAGTCTAGTCTGGACGCATGCATTTCCTCTCCGGGGCAAAAGGGAGGAGCCACGTCTGCCGCGCAGAGCCAGCGGAGGCTCCCTATTGGTTAATCGATATGTCTGTCTCAGTGTGCCGAATGGTTTTGGAATTAACTCAGAATACCATAGCTTGCATGGCCACTTACAATTTTAATAGATTTTATTTTTCTGAACGCAACATAACTATATCAGATCTGTTTAGACCTCGTTAGTGTTGTGCAATGGTATATCATGTACATCCAGAGTGCACATTCCCTGTGTGTGTGTGTGTGTGTGTGTGTGTGTGTGTGTGTGTGTGTGTGTGTGTGTGTGTGAATACGCCTACTTACTCTTTTATATAATCCAT
>OMLI01038485.1:0-10161 GCA_900302605.1 Rondeletia loricata
AGCAGAGCAGTTTTGAGTAACAGGTGTGGAATTTATTAAGTTTGCTCAATGCTAACGAAACAGCGCTCTTTCACCTTGTATTGAGTGATGCTCGCTTGCCCGGTGTTACAGTCTCACAATGTATGTTTGCAACTGCAGTGGCTAATCCACTTCCAACTACATTGAGCTGGCAAAGCCGTTTTGTGTGACAGGTGTGGAATGTTTGGGCAATGCTAACGAAACATTTTGGCAAGCAGGCTATTATGTTATGATACTGAAAGACAGATAACCTACTCGAGCATGGCAACATATTAGAGTGGATCGCTTCTTCTTGACAATACATTGGTGAATGATGTGGTTATCCTGATTATTCCAGTTGATGCTGCACACCTAGCTAGGCGCTGTGGGACTGGACAGCATCTGGACCTGCCTGTGTGTTTGTTTCTGTATGAACTAATTGAGGCGCCTCCTCAGTCCTGCACATTTAGCAGGAAATCGTACCAGGGGAGACATAGAATAAACACATAGAGAGCAACTACAGCCTTAATACAATGCTATCAAAATTAATTTGAGAATGATATAGGCCTATTGAGGAAAATATTCTACGTGTAGGGGCTTTAAACATTGAACCCCAAAAGGTTCCTTTAAAAAAATAAAAAATACAACAACACAATTATAAAGTAGAACCTTATAATTCCAAGCTGATGATTTCTTGAAGTATGAAGATTCCTGAAGGCCTCTGTGTCTTTTATATAATGAAACTAGTCAAATTACTTTCATCAGCATCTCAGAGAGCAGTAAAACAACAGGAGCAAAACCCTGTAGTGGACAATCCTCAGTGTGATCACAATACTACCTGATCATGGCAATATGCAAAGAGCTGAATAAAATGAAAGAGCAAATGGATCCCAAGTGGAAACAACTATCTGTTACCTAATGAAATATTCAATAGGTTTATTTCACAAATTGAGCAGTGAGGTCCGAGCAGAATAAGAGAGTTCCTCAATACAATTTGTTCATTATAAAGCAATGCAAGTTAAGTCAGAGAATGCTGACCTTGTCTGGAAGACACTGTGTTTGTCAGGAGTACAGTCCTGCCACATTAAGCAATTATTCATATAGGCTTTGGTGTGCGGTGTCAGACTGATGGCTGGGAAGACTCAAAGCTACTGTTTGCTCCACTGCCTCCATCAGCCTAAACCCACTCTGCTTCACTGGGCCATAACTCAGTCCACAGCCCACCTTACTGTCAATCCCCTACATCTGACAGGCAACAGACTGCTCCATTTATTAAGCCCTAATACTCCTGGGTAACATGGAATACGGGAATAGCTTTTCTTTAAAAAAACAAACAAATGTATGCAAATCATTTTTAAATGTTTGAGAACACTGATTAATGATTGATCTGCATTCACGCATGCATTGCAAACACACGTACACACACACACACACACACACACACACACACACACACACACACACACACACACACACACACACACACACACCCACACACACTAACATAAGCGGATCTCTAACTTTCAGAGTTCAGATTAAGTGGCCAGCTTTGGCAAAGAAAAACGTGTACCAATATACAAATACCAAGAAAGTTCGTATTTGACATGGATGCTTTGTTGGTCGTTCCAGTAATCACACACTGGGTTTATAGATACAGCATATCTCTTGTGGGTGTCTAAAACCTCAGTGAAAGTGAAAAATAGTTAGACCTACAGACATTTCTGCATGTTTGATGGGTCTCGTCCACTTCAATGCTGCTTGTTAGGTCGTGGTGGGAAGAGTGCATCATTAGAAATGAACAGAACAGTTAAATAACTACATTTCCCATTAACAGTAATCTGAAGAAGTGCATTGCCTTTGTACCACACGTTAATGTCTCAGCATTTGGATGGTTTGACTGTATGCTATTTGTTTTCTGTCTACTGTTTGTGCTGATAATTCACACATGAATAAACATGTACAAAGTTATCAATGTTAATAACTGCTGT
Source organism: Rondeletia loricata (assembly GCA_900302605.1). NCBI lineage: Eukaryota > Metazoa > Chordata > Actinopteri > Beryciformes > Rondeletiidae > Rondeletia > Rondeletia loricata. The sequence continues at coordinate 1,986 of OMLI01038485.1, forward strand.
GCATTTGTGACTTTGCTAACACCTTTCTTACACAGCAAGGTGTTTTGAACATTGAGGAATATGAGAGATGGAGAATTCTTGGGCACATATGCAATCTTGTGTGCAAACCTCAGGTATTCAGAACCACTGTTGTACTTGTTTTTGTCATGTAGGCTGACAACTCAAGGTGGTATTTTCATGGTCAAATTAACTGAGCCACCTCTTTCTGTTTTGTAAATGGAATTCTATTGATTTTCAGAACATGTTGCGGGACCTTAAATGGCCTCTCTCAGCCTGTTCCTCTACCTCAGAGCTTTTTAAAGACACTGCAGTCGAGAAATGAAGACCCTGAAATCAATACATGCCCAAGACAATTTTCATTCATTATCATCAAGATCCCAGGCGTTATTAAGTCAATTCCAGCAAAATGCCATCGTCAACAAATACAAGAGAAGCATCGTGTAGCCATGCTCACCCAAATGCCCATAATTAACACATGACATTTCCTCAAATACAAGCGTCCATGGTCAAATGAGAGTAAATGAGAGTAATTATTGGCCTGGAGCGATTAAGCCCAGTCTGTACTATAAATGTTTCCGCAGACAGAATGGATTCCAGCAACTTTGTAGCACTCCATAACTCATGGATAGATTTAAAATGCAAATATGTAATTTATATTCCAATAAGTTTATGTGAATCATAAACACGTATGGGGAATGAATTCAAACTTTTGCATTTGCATGATTAAATGCAGATGAGATGATGAGATCAAGAGGTATGTGTGTGTGTGTGTGTGTGTGTGTGTGTGTGTGTGTGTATATAAAAGCGATCTACAATCTAAAGCCTTCTGTTTAGGCTTTGACAACCCAGACAGGTTTTAATGATCATCATTCATCTTGAAACTACAGCCATTCTTCATTTTTAAGGAAGGGGAAAGTCCCATAAATTCGTCTGCAATGCATCTCTTCTCTTTTCCCCACAGCCGGTAGTCCCACTAAGGGCCAGGCGCTACTTTCGCAGAGATTTGTGAGGCTTAATTGGAAATCTTGTGTCGGTTATCCAAGTTCCGGTCCGTTTGTTTGGTCTCGCTTTACTGCTTTCCCTGATTTCAATGAGGCTTCGATTGAAAATCTCGTGCCGTTTTCCGTTTATTTGGTTAATATCAACTACTACCCTTGATCTGCCAGATAAGGACAAACGTTTGGTTTGCAGTGTTTCAGCAAGGTAGGTCGGTTTACCTCAGTTGTTAAACTATGATGACGGACAGTGGTCACATTGTGTATTAACATGTGTAACTATCTTTGCTGTCAAAAATCTGTACTGAACTGGTGCTTTGAGGGTTGGAATTTGGTCAGGCAGATTAACCAGCGACAGAGACTTTACATTTTTTTATATCCAAAATCTCTGCCAGTGATGATGTGAATTATTGGGTGCATTTGTGAAAGTTTTATGTTAAAGGTTTGACTTCTGATGTTCTTTCTTTCTCGCTTTCCTTCTTTCTTTGTTTCTCTCTCTCTCTCTCTCTTTACCGTCTCTCTCTCCATCCACCCACTCAGATACGTCCTGTAGTCACAAAGTTCTTATTCTGCCATCCTTTCCCCCCGTGATGTGCTGCAGAATGTGTGTCGCCTGGGTCATCGTTTTCCCTGTGATAATTATCTGACCTATTATTACCGTCATTTCTTTCTTTAGGGTGTAAAGCTTGAATGTCGGCACATGCGACACATGCAGCGCTACTTTATTCAACAAAAACAAGGCATCGCGTTCATTTGGTCTAGAAACATAATTTACTGAAGTTCCAAATACAACACACAACAATAGCGCCTGTCTTCAACATCTTCACAATTATTACCTTCTAACCCTTAGTCTATCTCTCATATCTATTCATAATACCATTGACTGGCCTATTTTCAAAAGGTCTCTGCTGTTTCTATCTCAGACCTCAGTCACAATACCAATCATGTACCAACCCCAACATCCCGAACAACACTACCAAAACAAAAACATCAACAAAAATAACCAGACTAACATAAACCCGCTGCGGTCTGTGTACTGATCAGCACTTGTTCTCCCTCTTCAGCTGCCACCCAGTTACAGTAACTACATCTGCATTTAGAGCAAGGTTACTTAATCAAGCTAATGATCAATACTGAGAGCACTTCTTTGTGTAGAAAATGGATATGGATCGATGACCTTTATCTCCTTTTCTTGGGGTTGACTCTGCTGTCACGACAACAAAAGCAAAGGCAAATGGTCTTCTAAATGACCTCTGGGCCCTGCGGTTGTGTCAGGGCGGTCAGCGCAGGCGGGGTGCAGCAGCTAAGGGTCCACGGCCACAACATGGACCAACGCCCTGGGAGCTGAACACATATCGGACTCCTTTGTCTGTGAGATTTTCAACAGCTATTAGTGGCGCTGCAACACGTATGGGGGTGGGTGAGAGGAGAGCTGTTCATGACATCGGGCGAATATAGACTACTACTGTATTGGTTCCATGTCATGAGTGCAAAAAAGCATTCTGAAAGCTGGGCTGAATGGGAAGAAAAATCACAGATTAGAGTTTTATATGTGCAAACATTTTAGACAAATTCAGATGAGGCAAAGGTGCTCTGGAGGCAGAAATAATCTCAGTGGTTGAGTTAAACCTCAATGGACAGAGTCAATGAACCACAGTCTTTCTGGTTAAGTAACATTAGACTGAAGCAGTGAAAACAGGAGAGGAAGCTCATATTATGAAGCCTAGCAGTCTTGCTACTAACTACTAAATGTAATTTAGCCATACTAAGTTTATCTAAGGTTAGCTAGTTAGCCTAGCTTACCTTCCAAGTTAAAACTAGCCATACTAGCACTAGCTGACCTTCCAAGATAATGAATGCCATGGTCATGAGTAAATGAAAAGAAGAGGCCATTGCCATTTCTATTTTGTTTTTATTGTTTTGTCCAGAGTTCCTTCTTTGCCAGTTAACTTCCTCCAGAGCAGCTCTGACTATAACTACAACTCCAATCTGCAGAAAAAACATTATAAGCACTTTAGCATACATGTGTATGTTATGTTGTAACTTTGGTAACTTCCAAGTGTGTCATCCAAATATATGATATGCCAACATGCCATTATCAAATACTGTACACTCTACACTCAAACCTGGAAATTGTTTTATTTGTCCTTTCACTTCTGATGACTTTACAGCAGGCATGGCAAATGAGAATGAAAGAACGACCTTGGAACAAGATTTTTCATTACAGCACCATGTCACAGGTAATGAGTCCACTAAGCCTTTAAAGACCTGTTTGTAGCTGTGTTATTGATGTTGCAGATATAGCTGCGGCATGCTGTCAGTTAACAAGTTATGTGATTTGTCTGTCTCAGCACATCTCCCTAACAGAGCTGAATTTAAATGCAGGAGGCAGAGGCCTGAACCAAGATTGAAACAAATAACTACTGTTTCAATTATTTAGACTCGTCATGGTGAAATGAAGATCGTTCTCTCTTCCAAGTGCATGGCAATGAGACTGACGAGCTAGGGTAAATGACAGAATTAATATTTGATAGCTCTGTAAATCAAGTTTTTACTTCCTGCTTTACCTCAAGTCACTCTTAAGGATATTTCCCTGCTGTGCTCTGTGCGACATAATACCACCAATACATAATACCAGAACAAATAACCTCATTATAGGTGGATCCTTTACCCAGCAGTTTGCTCTTCGGGATACTTCAGGGCATTTTCACTTCTTATGCATGTAGAGGCTGTCTCATTCTAGACTGGCCTAGAGGTAGAGAGGCTGACCGCTGACATAGTGGCTGGTTCAGTCCTCTGCATCAACCGGAGGGACTATCCCAGCTGTGAGCTTGTTGACTGCTAGTATTACATCTATGAAGGCCACAGTCAATGCCAAGTGCTCAGGGGCATTGCACTGCGGGTGAGCCTGTGCTCTGACCTCTCTGTTGGTAGAAGGCTGTGTGATTGTGTCAAGGAGGGGAATGCAAAAAGACACATTTCATTTTCGTTGTGTAAACTGTCCAAAGAATTCTTGAAGATACAATTGTGGATTTTTGTTTGACAAAAATATTCAAGCAACGCAAGAACAACGTGAGGCCTGGAATTCAATGCATAATGAGCAAAGCTATCATAAATGACAACTGATGCAATGCGCCTCCAGCAATTGTGGTCAGTTCCAGTCAAGATTAGACTTATTATCCAACATTACAAACGAGAGGTTGACATATTCAGTTTACCTCTTTGTGCAAGTTGACTCCACAGGACTGGAGTTAAGGGAATGATGAGAACACAGTAATAGCTTTGACTTATTACTGTGTTCATCTCTCTTTTCACCTCAGCCTGCCCTGCCATCTAGCATCTGGGCTTCTCAGCCATTTATTACTGGTGCTGTGTACCACTGCAATCTCGGGGAGCACTCGAGGTCCCTGCCAGCCATGGCTCAATGCTAGCGTGACAAGGCTTCCTCGTGTAGCTGAGCATCGAGCTAATCCATCTCCTCGTGCCTCATCTTCTCCTCAGACTGCATGCAGCTCAGAGCCAAATGTTCAGTCCTGTTAGAGCAGTCCTCCGAGGACCTGATGCAAAGTGAGACAAATTCTGATGAATCCTTTTTAATCCATGTGCTGCCCACTGTATCTCACCCTATCTTTGCTGGAGAGAGCAGTTGTCACATGATTCATGTGAATGCGTGAAATTATTTATTTTAATATGATATCTCCCTCGGTTCTTTGTGTTTTCTCTTTTCAGCCTCGAAAGCCATTTCAGCATGTGCTTTGAATATATAGAAGCGAGTAGAATGGGACCCAAGGAGGGTTGTAGTGAAGGATGAAATGATCTACTGTAATGTATCACTGATTTCCTCTGTGCTGCAATGCGTACATGGAGACAGATCCAATATGGAATGATGTAGCGTTCAGATAAAAAGTCAAAGAACGAACAGCCCCTTTTCACAATGATGTTCCCCAGGCAATATTCAGGGAGAGCAATGGAGGCTTCTGCAATGGTGGAGAAGAGAGCCAGTTGCACTGTGAGAGCTGTGTCCTTGAGTGAGGCAGGGTCACAGCCCTCCATCCCTAATTACCACAGTGAGGCCATGCTGCTCACTTTGGCACTTCTCTCCGGAAAATGCTGAGATCTCAACACAGTCACACATTCGCAGGGCAAAAAATACCACTATTATCAGAATAGACTGGGAAACAAAGTCTGGAAACAAATCACGACAGTAGGCTTGTTCCCTTATACATTCTACATACACTACACATTCATTACATTTAGCAGTAGGCCTACTGCCGTTTGCAGGGTCTTCTATGTAACTTAAAGCCAAACTAATTTCAATTTAGCTGTAATGTGCACTGTCTCCAATGGCCAACTCCTGACCCATTGCGCCATAATGAGGTAAGAAAGCACAAGCAAGTCTGTCCTACTAGAAGAACAGTATGTCAGAATGTAAAACTACTTTGGTCTGATGTGCAGCCAGCAGCTTTAAGCCACAGACTACAATGGGATGAGTGGCACAGTAGGCTGGATATCTCTGATCCAGTCTCTCCCTGCATCTGTCCCTACCCTGGCCAAGTTGAACCCCGCTGCTTTCCCAAAGCTCCACTTTGCCACGTAATAAGCTTTAATGCGACTCTTGTGTCTATTGATTTGTTAGCCATGAATTTCTGGTCCTGCTTTGATGTCATTGTGGCGTCACTGCATGGAAGATTTCAGATCAAATTATAGAGGGTTTTAGCTTATAAGCTTGTTATTTCAGGGGATTATTCGGCCGCAGTTGAATTATCATTTTTATTCCTTTTTTGGCCACAAACTGGATTATGTGTCTCTGTTCTACAGCGGCAATATCAAATACCCATCGCTGATATACTATTACGGCCATGAACCCCCTCCACTGCTGAAGAGACCAGTGCTGATTGGGTCTGGGGAGAGCTCTGTGTAGAGGATTTCACCGGCTTGGCCTACAAGCTCTGCAGCGCAGCACACTAAAAACTGGGCCTTAGAGGCAGGGATCTGGGCAAAATAAAACAAAATCACCAAATGTAATACAAAGACATCATTATGTGTTATCGCTTTAGCAAGTGCTTTTTGCCCAAATAACTGTGGAATATTCACTGTTGCAGAATTCTGCTGCTCTGTGGGTTTTCGATGTCTCTGAGCTCTGGCATGACTATTGTTTGCTTATTGTCCGAGGTAACCCAAACGTCCTGTTATTTTTGCCTCTGTTTATTATAGGGGGGGAAAATGTGTTTTAGTTTCTGTTGACCCGCAGGGACCCTATTACAGCTAGGAGGCAGCTAAACTCCACCAAGAAAATAACCCTCGCCTCACCTGTGCTCAACAGACCTGCAGTCCACTGGTCCCTCTACTCCAGAGCCCAATACATTCTGCTGGGGAACAGAGAAAGCCATGGTGCAAAGCACAAAACTACAATACAAACAAAAAGCAGATTAATGATCCAGATAATCACAAACTGGAGATTTTTTCGCCACTGGATCGATCAAATACATGGTATTATTTTGGACAGCAAAAGTGTTTTTATGACTCAACAATTTATACCAAAACTATGAACCTGAGTAGATCAGAATCTGGAGGAGCTGCTTTGAACTCTCCTCCAAACCTCAGCCAGGGCTGCAAGCGGCATCTGGGCCTCAGCTATTCATCCATGCCCTTATCTGATGTAGGAGCTGCAATTCACCTTGACATTAAAACTCCTCTGAGCTGGAAAAATAAGATTAACATACAACAGATTTCATGTGCGAGCTATAGGCAATGGTGTCAAAGAAGGCAAATCTTGCTCCTTTCATTTGATCATTTTGATAATATAGATAGATTTTTATTGGTAACTGCTAAATAATTGATTTGCAAATTAATGACATAGTCAGTATTCACTATGTGCTCTGGGGTTTCCAATTAAAACCCGAAGACACGTTGATTTAAATGGAGGATGTATGGAAGGAACCGTGTTTAAAGGGTGTTAGTGTTTTGCTCAGCACTGTGTGAAAATACAACAGTGTGAATGCCGAATAAGAGCTGGAATCTCCTGGAGTTGTTAGTATGCAGGTCTTTTAAGCGAGCAGCATTGGGTTGAAATCCCACTTTGAACTGCTGCTTTTGTTTATCTTCTGTTTTTCTGTATTAATATCTATGCAAATAAAATCTATTTTACCATGACCTGAATGAATAAAAGCTTAATAAGAAATAAAAGTAGGGACATTGAAATATGTTGAAATAATTTCCTTGGAGCCAGTGGTTAGTTCATTTTAAGCAAGTGGATAGAGTTCCTGCCATTACCTATAAATACTTTTCAGAGGCTATGTGTTTAACATTATCAGTAAAGTGGCAGACACTGGGACTGAGAGATAAAAAAAATTTGTAATCAAACTGAAAACTGGCAATAGGTGACAGCTTTAGTAAGTCTACAATCCTGACAAGCCTGCTTTCAAGGCATTTCAGGAAAGGCTAATTAGATATTTATTTTAACTCTACAGTTTAAAAAAAATCTATGTTTATGGCTCTAATGACTCCAGGGGAATTCTTTACAGAGTAAAAGCCTTTCATACAAATGGAGGGTTGTTGAGGTGACAACAGAGATTCAGAGGAAGATCAAATGTTTCCTGTCTCATTCAGTCCTCTTGTTCAGTGGTGCACCATTTTCCAAAGATTGTACCAGAAACTAATTAAATGAAATGCAACCATAATTGCGGCTAACCAACAGTAGTTGCTGGAAAGCTATATAATACAGCTTACATACTATAATTAGCAGCAACATACAGGTATATATACTACTATATATAGGTATATAGGTGTATGTATACATGTTTCAAATGTCATGTACATGTCTTTCAAATGTCAGCTTGGTAATAGGACAAGACAGGTGCAGCTAAATGAGTGTGGCTGTAGAACTGGCAGCTGCAGGGCATTGAAGAGTTGTCTGATTCCTGCCTGCTTACTCCTCTCCTCTCCTCTCCTCTCCCCTCCCCTCTCCACTCCTCTCCTTCTCCTCTGCTCCCTTCTCCTCTCCTCCCTTCTCCTCTCCTCCCTTCTCCTCTCCTCTCCTCTCCCCTCCTCAGCCTCCTGCTGCTCGCCAAGCCTAGTGTCTCGGATGGAGCGCTGTTTTTATGGAAGAGTCATATTTCAAGAGAGAAAGCGAGGGAAAGAGATTACACTCCAACACAACCATAGTATGGGTGGGATTTTTT
>OMLI01038492.1:10255-21397 GCA_900302605.1 Rondeletia loricata
TCATATCATATCATATCATATCATATCATATCATATCATATCATATAATATCATATCATATCATATCATACCATACCATACCATACCATACCATAGCCAGAGACAAGAGATTGTCCTGCTAGTCCAGTAGCTTAATAATTGTAAATTTTCTGGTTTATGTAATGCAAAAGTGAGATAAGTATTCTTAAGTTGAGTGGAACTTTTTTAACAGCTCCACATAGAAAAGGTTTGCATGGATGCTTTTCAATTGATTATTGATTGGTGTGTAGTTTGGCAGGTAGATTGGTGGACAGAACAGGACGGCGGGTGTAAAAACTAAAATAAACCCCCTTAAAAAGATTCCTAAAAGTAGGACAGTGCTTCTCAATGGTCTTCCAAACTGTATTGTACATTGTGATTCTTGACTCAGTTATCTTAAACAGGACAGGACAAGGGTGGCTGGCTGGCATGGTAAAGGCCAATGATAAAGTATCTACAACAAAACTTTTTTCAGATAGGATTTGCATCACTTCAGGGAGCCTGGAAGCTTTGCAAGGAGCTCATCTGTGTTTCACATGTCTCATATACACTCTTTGATCTATACAGAGGGACATCCCTAGACTACCCCTACCACATTGTCCCAGTGAGCTAGCTCAACTCTAAACCATTCAGCCTGCTTTTGTTGCCATTGCGCTGTTTGGCTGTTGATATGGTGTTCGGAGGAAAATCGCTATTCCCCAATCTGAGTGAGAGAATAGCACACACCGCTAAAAGGCTTAGGAGGCCTACTGCTGCAGTGTTCCTCCCGTGCCGACTGGCGTTATGCTGAGGCACGTGGCCAGAATCACTTATTGACACTTAACTGCCATCTGCCAAGACAGCAAGGTTTGCTTAGCAGGCTACACATTAATAAGGGTGAACTTTCTGTAACAGGGAAAAGCAATGACAGTATGGAAACTTTCTTCTACATTTTCTGTGAATGACATATATCTTTCTCTGAAAGATATGTTCTTTAGTAAGATAAAAAATAGCAACACATATATACTGTATATATACATGGCTGAATTTATGGTTCACAAGGGTTTTCATTGTCTATTGTACTTATTGTATATGACATTATATAACATGGAAATGCGTGTGCCAGTAAAATCTACTTAGGCAACATAGGTCATACATATTGTCTGGAGATATCAAGGTCAAACAATGACTCCTAGACAAAGTGACAAAGCTTGTGATCAAAATGCTGCCAGCTTGACTCACTAGTTCAGCTGGGCAGGGAAAGTGAGCGAGAGGCGCCCTACTCTCACTCAACAACAAGTGCCCTTGAGCAAGGCAAATAACCCCCAACTGCTCCTGTGGAGCTGCTCTGTGGGAAATGGCTGCGGCTATATTGGGCAGCTCACAAGTGAGAGCGTCATGTGGATGTTCTTCCCCTCCGTCACCTGCCTCTGCTCCTCCTGGCTATTGTAAGAATGTGCTGTTAGTCAACCTGCCTGGTTCAGTAATGGTTGCATTATAAAACACAAAATGCAGATTAACGTTATTTGGTATTTAAACTTGCCTTAACAGTTGTTATTAGTACACGTTTTCCCTAGGCTGCCAGGGATTCAGATCCGCTCTCAATTACCGATCTCAGTGGAACGGAATGCCACAACTGTGGTGGTAATGTCCATGAAATCCCTGAGGTGGGGGTGTGGCAGTTGGGTGGGGGTCTCGGTACAGCTGTGCACAGCTGTCTTATCAGTCAAGACCCTATTTATTGGCTGGTGGAAAATCTGGGTGGAAAATCTAGATTCTGGCCAGCCAATCAGTGCTTGAAAAGATGGGTCATAACTCAGCAAGGGGCAAGTGTGAAGTTAGGTTTGGGGTTTGTTAGAGACAATAACAAGGACTGGATATTATACTGCAAGCCTCTGCAGATTCCTCATATCATAATATCAAGGACAAAAGCTAATCAGGTTCAAGAACAAATGATGAAGATTATTTGATATTTTAAAACAAGATGCTTGAAGTAGAGGTAAGGGGCTACATGATTGAAACTTACCATTTAATGTATATAATGTAGCCTGCTGGACATACTAGGCATCTGTTGAACACAAGAGAGGCCTAATTCACAACTGCTATTTCAGTATCACTATCTTTTGACAAACTCCTCCCCTATTAAGTTGCCACAACATGTAGAGTACCAACAATGGCACAACAAAATGACCAAGTTACATCATAGCAACGGATCCTGGAATATCATTTTTCAGGCTGTACGATGTAAGTTATCACTATGATGAATCTGTGGTTGTCTGGTTACATTGTCACAATGTTGTGGTGAATTTGGTTCGCTGGGAGTCTGCTTGCATATTCAGTGCTAAAAAAGTTAAATAGCATTGTAAGTGCCCCTTGTAAAAACTAGCAAACCATGGTTGGGCTATGTTTTAAAAATCTATCAGACAAAATCGTACACACACAATATATAATGGTTCTCACTAGCATGGTTCTACTTTGATTGTTTTTCGAGTGGAGAATACAGTTGTGACAAAGAGAGCTCAGAAAGTTCACTTCTGAAAGGAAAGTTTCCAGGGAAAACATTTTATTTACACCACTTTTCATTGTTTTATTTCAGTATTCAGTATTATTTTTTATATGAATCTGTACAACCCATTTTGATTTAGATCTTTTTTTCATTATGAGTCTCACATGAATGTTCTAAATTCACATAGCCATAGAATCCCTTATGCAATGACATTTTACTTGTGAATGCATGTTGACTCAGTCCGTCAGATCTCAGAAGACATTGATTTTACGTAGGCTATTCGTTCAACTTCACTGACTTTTGTGTTGTCCATCATATGGTATGACTGTGCCAGTGTGCTACGTAGGAGCCTATGCTCATACTGTCATACTGTGCCTGCACCCTGGAGATATTAAGGTCAAACACTGCTTTGATGTACTGCACAGCCGACAGAATAGCAATTAATCACTTTGCATTGAAACATGCCTGTAGGGTGAATATGAGCTTAGAGATTTGTAATTATTGATAATTTACATTAAAATTATGATGGTTTCTCTACTTGGAATTTCAATCTTCTGATCTTCTCTTCGATGCATTTCAGCACATAGCAACAGTAGTGGTGGAGCTGCTTTAGGAGTGGATTCTCACATTGTTAACAACATGCTTTGATGAAATAATCATTTGTTCTGGGATGTTGGCTGAATGAGTTTCCCTGATCAAAACATCACACTGCTAGCTGTATTAACCTGTACTAACCTTCTCTTCGAGATCTCAGCAAGCCCTCTCTGATCTGGGACTATTCAAACAGTAGGCCTACTTTCAGATGATTATTCAGTCTTTGATGCTACATTTTCACACATCAGAAATAAATGTACATCAATCCAATAAAACAGGAGATGAATGGAGTTCAAAAGAACAAATCTTACAACTTTTATTTTATTTCGTTTATTTATTTTAGTATCCTTCCACAAACCTCCCAGTCATTTTTCGAGCTTTTCTAAGACCATGGCATTACACATGGCATTATTCACACTTGATAGTATGTTCCATGAATTTGTGAATTTCATCATCTTACAAGTCTGCTTGTGGAGATTACTATCAACCGTTTTCCTGTCATGAGTAATCATTGCAACCCACGTCGCTTATTATAGGATAACTGCAGTGACAGCCGTATGAACGCTCCTAGGAGAGGATGAGGGGGATGAGGTCCGTTGAGAAAGGCTGTAGGGAGGTTTATTGGGCGTTACTGCGGTGAAAATGACATCCGGGTGAATGTAGACAGCGGGAAATAAAACACCGGTGTTCAGGGTGCAGCCAAGCTTGTCATCTCTCTTCTCATGAGCACCAGAAGAGAAGGTCCTCTGCAGATAATCTTTAAAGAGAAAATGGAAACTAATTAGGAAAGATAGCCAGCCAGTGTAGTGCTCCCCTGTTCTTTACATCCCTCTGTCTTGCTCTCTCTCTTATTCTCTCACTCTCTTTCCCCTCTGTGTTTCATTTCTCCTGTGCCTATGTTTTAGCATGCTCCCATAGCACCCTTTTCCTCTCTTTCCCTAACCTCTCCTGCTCTTCCCTTCCCTTCTTTTTTCCACAGTCAACTAAACACTTTCTAATTCCCGGTTGCTGCAATCTTTTCTCCTCAACAGCTTGATGCTCACGAGGTAGAAGGCGGAGGGGTGTGCTGCTTCTGGCTGACGAGCGCACACCGAGACCATAAATCTCCAAACAAATGAGAAGCAGCACACACACAACCTGTCAGGCTGTTCTCCATGCTGACAGCATACACGCTTGCACACACAATCCGCATTAAAAGAGTTTACATACACATCGTGTGCATGCGTCCATGTACATTTGATGCTTGATGTGTCCATGGCCACATGTTCCCAGATTTGTGTGCAGTTAATTCACTCGAGAGCGTGTATGTTAGCGTTTGTGTATGTTTCTGTACACATGCATGGCTGAGCGCAAAGAAATCAAACAGAACCCACAGTGCTGGTGGGGCTAGGGAGAGTCCACAGCTGCATAGGGCAATGTGAGCTGGCTTCACACAGCACTGTGGGAGCTCATTACGGCAGTCTTTGGGCTGGAAAATATCTGTCAGTAAGGATTCATTAAAAAGCAACCTGCTCTAGTGGCTCCTGGTAGTGCTGTAATGAGGGGTCCGTCACAATTTGGGCCCCCCAGTGGCTCAAATTGGACAGGTGAAACATCAGCGGTCATCTGCGTCACCAGAAGAGACTGTGAAGCTTGAGTTTGGCTTTACTGTGGTCATTAGCATTGGGGGTACATTGCTCTTGTTTGCGCCATTCATTACTGAGCTGGTGAGGCTCTAGCTTTGGTCCTCTCGGGGCCACTGCTTTCCCCACTGCTGTACAGAATAACAACATCCGTGTATTTTAGCGTTCTCCAGAAACACTTCACTGCGCAACTGCTGCTGCTTGCCAGGAATATGCTTTCTTTTCACCCTTTTTACGCCCTCTGTTCTCCTCTTTTGAAAATGTCATTGAACAGACGGATGGCAACAGCTTTTGTGGTATTTGTCCATCATGATTAATGCAGGTGGACTGCTCTGAGGCTGACTCTGGTGTTAATCTGGTTTGCATTAGTTTGTTTAGTCTGGCTGCTGTGTTGTTTTGTCTGTGGCAGTCTAATTTCATCTTTGGGATTCAACTTTTTTGTTGTGATTCTGTTGTTAGAGCGAGATATCAAGGCTGTTTTGTCTGAGGCAAACTGTTTGTGTTGTCTGTGCCTGTGCACTAAAAGCTTTATTTTTCACTTTGTTTCTCTGCATTGATTTCCCCGGGGCCCGGGCCATTGTCTGTTTTTGTTTGTGTGCTACCTTTTTTGGTGTCAAGTCAATGATTACTGCATTGTCATCATGGCAGAAATAATTGTTCTCTCTCCATCATCTGTTCTCTTTCTTTCTTTGTCTGTGTACTGTACCTGTCTTTGTCTCTCTCAGCTTCTTGTGTCTGTCTTGCGTCTCACAGGCCCGTACACCGCGTGTGACGCGACCCAGCCCAACACAGCCGGCTCTTGCCGACCAGGCCAGCAGGGTATCCTTTGCGTCAGCTGAAAGTCTGGAGACCATGTCGGAGGCCGACGTCCCCATCGGCTTTAACCGGATGAACCGGCTCCGCCAGAGCCTGCCTCTGGCCCGCTCGTCCAGCCAGACCAAGTTGCGGGCGCCAGGTCAGGCCATCGTCTTTAAGAACATATACCATGTGCTGCACTGCAACGTTTGGCCTTCATTTAAAGATACCATGTGGGTCCATCTGTTACACCAGTTACAGTGCAAATGAGCCTGCCAAACATCTTTTAAAGTGTCCAGTTCATGCTAGTGTAACATAATTCAGTTCGTGGTGGAGGAACGTCAGCTTCACATAATTCCTGTCCACAACATGTAATCTGCATTTCAGAGTTTGTGCTCATTTCACAAAATGTTCTGAGGCTGTTGTTGCCCAGGAGAAATTGTGATCCAATCTGCCCTGCTCTTAAGGGTAAGAGGTGAATTTCAGGAAACTGATACTTGCAGGCCTATGGTTGTCACACACACACACACACACACACACACACACACACACACACACACACACACACACACCAGCTTTTCTGTTACCAATCTAGTGCACTAATGATGGGGAACACTCATTTGCATGTTTTTTGCCAAATGTAGGCAAGTTGGATTTTCTTTTTATTTAGTAAAAGTGTAAAAGGAATACAACTATCACATAGCTCAAAATTAATTGGGCTACTCCATACATTTATAGTCACACACTAAGCAAATGTTTATTTTTTGTTGATCAGCCATTGCAGCTTCTGGCTAATATGATGTTGACGATAATGATGTGCACTCTCATGGGACTTTAAGTGTTTTCTATATTAAATGAGGAGCAGTGAAGAGTGATCGTTGTTCTAAGCTACCTACCTACCAAACTGACCAGAGTTACCCTACAAGAAACTTTGAGATTCTGACCAGAATGGCACGCTTTCCTTTAAGTTTGCTTACATACATACATACATACATGGGTCTGGATATGGGGGTCTTAACCTCTACATATAAGAAGAAACAAGTCCGCACACTGACAGCTGAAGCATTGAACCGGGAGCTGTCAGTGTGCAGAATGGTTTGTTCTTATTTCACTCTGTCCAGCACCGGCCTAGAATGGCTTTCTGGATGTGCGTGTTGCTATTTTGATGAACATTCTTAACCACTACACCATCACTGGGGACAAGACATATTTTGAGGTGAAAATTGATTGAATTTGTATTCAGAGTGCCTAGGGACATGTGGGCAGGCTCCCTCCCTCCATGTGTGTTCTCCAGTTACGCGGACGATCACTATCATTCACAATCTCTATTGACTGGATATTTATCGAGAGTGGAGAGGAATGCTAAATGCTTGGTTTATGAAATTGCTATAGCAATTGTATGGGTTCCTGTTTCTTACATGGTATAATTGTTGAAAATTAAATTAAAATCCATTGTGATTATGGATTTAACATCCTCTCAGTCCTTCATGCAATGTGTATAAAGGAAAACACATTATATATATGTGTGTGTGTGTGTGTGTGTGTGTGTGTGCGTGTGTGTGTGTGTGTGTGTGTGCATGTGTGTGAATTGACAAGTGGAATGACTGCTTCTCTCTCCCACTCCCTCTCTTTCTCTGGCATTCCCTCTCTCAACTATGTGCAAATGTGCGTTTGAACAATGGTTGAACTCCTCTGATACCTGTCCCACGCTTTCTTATTTTCCCTCTTTTCTCCTCTTTTCTCCCATTCCTTCCCTTTCCTCGCCCTGGTTTTCCCTCTTTTCCTCAACCAATTTCCAATCTCTATCCTCATCCCCTCCCTCATTCCTCCCCTTCAACCATCTTGGATCTCCTTCTTCCCTCCTCCCCATCCATAAATCCAGGCATCTTGTTCCTCCAGCTCGGGGAGGAGACACGGCGGGTGCATCTGACCCATGAGCTGACGAGCCTGGAGACTCTGAGGGCCCTCATAGTGCACATGTTCCCCCAGAGGCTCACCATGGCCATGCTCAGGTAGACTGGCATTCACCTCCAAGTGCTCTCACTGACTCTAACTGAAAGCATATACTGCTTTCTCTCAAAGAGTTAAGGACAATTGACATTATTGAAATGTGTATTGAATTGTCTAGATGTTCATTGAACTATCTCACCCTTTTTTGGACTCTCTAGGGCTACAGTTACACTTCTTTTAATGCATTTCAAAGTTTTATCATTCGATCACATTTCTGTGAAGTCCTTTGAGACATGCTTGTGATAAAGGGCTGTATAAATAAATGAACTTGAACTTGAACTTGGAAGAGACTCGCAATGTGATTGGAATTCTACAAAATCTGGACGCAATCCAGCCACAGTGTGCATACGAGCAATGTAAAGAGATGGAGAGGGAGATCAGGAAGAAGTAATGCAGACACAGCGATGTAATCTTATAAAATCCCATCCTTAGAATCAGATCTCAAACATCATGTTGAACCGTAGCCTGGATGGATGCAGGATTTCTCCCAAAATGTTATTATTATGTCATTATCGGCACCTCATGCAGTTAAAGATCTTCCAGTATACCTGCAAATGAATATACCTGTACATTACTTACCATTAAAGGGTAATAGTTGTTGAAACAGTCTTTGCACAGACAATTAATTTTTTTAATGACTATTGATACTCAGGTGCCCCAGCACGGCTCTGCTGATCAAAGATGAGACGCGTAATGTCTTCTATGAGCTGGAGGACCCTCGGGACGTTCAGGACCGCTGTGTAATAAAGATTTACTGCAAGGAGCCCATGTACGGCACCTACCCTGGACACCACAACCCACACCTGGCTAACGGAGACCTCCGGGTAAGTGCAAGTGTGTGTGTGTGTGTGTGTGCGTCTGCATGTTTGCGCGTGTGCTTATATGTGCATGTCATTCTATCCCTGCATCTTTGCGCGAGTGCAATAACACAAATATGTTTTCCTGCATCATTTTAAGAATTTACATCTTACATTTATATATGCCGTAGGAAAGTCCAGTCACTGCTTATGAAAGTGAACATATTGAACCCAAAGATAGAAATCGAAGACTCTAGCCTGTGATGTCATACCATAGACAATTAATAAGAGAATGACTGTGGATTTATACAATATTTGTATGAACTTTTCATCCAAATTAGCTTTATATTATAGTAGTGCCATCAGTTCCAACCAGGAAAATGTAAACTGATGCCAAGAAAATGATCCTGCTACCTTAATTTTATGGATCATAGATTAGGGGGCAGGACAAACTCTTCTCTCTTTCTGGCTGTGGGAGATAGGAGTTAACTTTTACAAAGAATCCCAGGAATAATACATTTTGAAGTTTAAATTCAGAGGTAATCCCCTTTGACATGATTATTTATTTACCCCCACACCACCACCTCCCACTGGCATGACATTTATATTTTCACTAGTATGCATTACATAATGTGTCCAAGCATAGATTAGGCTCAGTCAGTCTCCATTAAACAAGTGGGCGTGAGTGAGTCATGTGACCTTACACCAGCACCACTGGTGCTGCTCTTGAACCAGTGCCAGTCCTTTGCATCAGCAGTGCTGACTGGACTGGGTGCTGACAGATAAATAGCATAAACACCATTCCTAGACGGTGGACTGTGACCCAGTTCAGCTGAGGACTGGGTCATGGATGCAGACGGTGTGTGTTGTAGTAACCGTATTACTAGTAATAGCAGTACTAGTACTAGTACTAGTACTGCTAGTGGTGGTGGTAGTAGTAGTGGTAGCAGTTAATAGTTGTGGGCTGTCTATTGGTTTTTACTGTGACTTTGTTTTAAGAAGTGATTATACTGTTCTTCCTTTTCTTTTTATTATTATTATTAGTAGTAGTAGTAGCAGTAGTAATAGCTGTAGTAGTAGTATTCTCAGTACCTGTAGTATCCCTCATGTAGAGTAGTTGTGAGCCACAAGATCATTTATCTTGAATCATCAGTGAGCTGCTGGCGAAACAAACACGGCAGCAGAATGATTAGCATGATTAGTATTCGCTAATGCTTTATGGATTTGGTTACAGCTGGAGAAAAGTTAACCATTGCCAATAGATAGAGACACAATGCCCAATATCATTGTATGTTGCAGAGTTAGTGTCTTCTGTACAACGACTTGCATTTTGTTACTGTCTAATTACACCGCGATTATGGCAATTACAGAGCAGCAATTTAAAGTGTTAGAGAATACAGATTTTAGAGAATAAACACAATTATAAACTGGAGCAATGAAGTTTCTGAGAGATCCAAAAACGGAGGGTAGAGCTCACTGAAGAAAATGGAGAGTGAATCTAAAGGAGTGGATGGGATGTTGTAGATCGCAGGGCAGTTTTGACACATCTGCCGCTTTTGTTCTTGTCAATCAAACACCCTTGGCCTCCGTTTGCATGCCTGTGTATGTGTGTGTGCCTTCCTTCCTGCCTGCCTGCATGCATGATTTGCAGCTGCCCGGTATGTTTTGGAGGTCAACTATTCCATCTCTCCCCTGGGCTTCGTTGCCATCCTCAGCTTGTGCACAGCTCAGAAATCTCCCTAGCGTTTTACAGCCTTATCGAACCAGCAGGCTTATGTTTGAGTTGTATGTGTGTAAGATACACGGGCTGCTTCTTCCATTACCAAGGTGAGTGAGTGGGACGTGTGTGTGTGTGTGTGTGTGTGTGTGTGTGTGTGTGTGTGTGTGTTGAACCCTAGCCAGCAGAGTTGAGATGATTCCCTGATTACAGATCAGGCGCGGGACTGGAAGACAGAATATGGTTCAGGATGAGATTGATGGCAGATTGGCAGATTTTCCGCAGCTTGAGAAAGGCCGGGTCAGAACAACGCCAGGGGATGATCCTGTCGTGAGTTCACCTGTGATGGACGTCTTGTGTCTTCAGGGGGCCTTGGAGGTGGAATTAAATGTCTGTATTTCTTCGACATGCTATAGGATCGTGTCGTTGATATGAGGCTGTTGCTAAGATACAAGATGGAAGATGATGGCACTAGAGTCATTAGTCTGCTGTGAGTGTGTCCACGGGGTGCTATTGAAAGAAGCCTATGGGTTGTTATGTGGAAATATTGGTTTTTCAATTTGCATAGTCTCCAGGAGAGATCTGTGTGCGTCATAGGCAATTACAGTCTTGTCTTCTTTTGTGTCCCCTTGCTGTATCTGTTACTCTTGGCTGGTACAATCCAATGCAACGCTTTCAGTTCCACCGCAGTCTGCTGCTCTCCGTTCTGTTCTGCTCTGCTCTGCTTTGTTCTGTTCTGTTATATTTGGTATAGATGCCTTTTCCAGCCAATCAATGCTCAGCCAATCAATAAACTATCAACTGCAACTCAAAATGCAGTTTAGGGTGCAATTTAGAGTGTCTTTCTGCAAGTTTACAGTGGTAGCCATTATAGAAGTCCCCATCATGGATCTATTATCAACCCTGCATTAATATTTAAGCAGTTAATATGACCTATGGCATATTGCGACATAAAATCTGTCTCAAATGACTGGTTGCCAGGCTATTCCTGAAACTTTCTGATTGCTGAAAAAAGTGTAAAATAGATCAAATAAAATACAATTTCGACCCTGCATGTAAAAAGTGGGATTTCTACACTTGTTACATCTGTGTGTCTTGTCTCTT
>OMLI01038503.1:0-11051 GCA_900302605.1 Rondeletia loricata
TCCCTACCGATGTGATTTTGTTTCATGAACAACAGTTCCACCTGGCAAGTGCAAAATGGTCGAGAACTTGAATACAGCCATTCAAAGCTTCCGAGTTCTCTACAACTTTTATTTGAAAGACTACAGGAACAAAAGTCTCAAAAACGATGCTTGGAGAACGGTTGCATCCTTCCTTGGGTTGGTAATGATAATGAGTTTTTTTCTGTGTATTTGTGATTGATGCTAACTAGCGGCTGTAGCTCAGTAGGTAGAGCAGTCGTCCAATGATCGGAGGGTTGGCGGTTCGATTCCCGCTCCTGCTGAGTTCACATGCCGATGTGTCCTTGGGCAAGACCCTTAACCCCTTACCCACCTTGCCTCGTGTGAATGTGTATGAATGATCGTATGAGTGGTCGGAGGGGCCGTTGGCGCACGTTGGCAGCTAGGCTTCCGTCAGTCTGCCCCAGGGCAGCTGTGGCTACAGACGTAGCTTACCACCACCGGTGTGAAGGTGCATGAATGAGTAATGGTTTCTGTAAAAGCGCTTTGAGCATCACAATGAAAGGCGCTATATAAATCCAAGCCATTATTATTATTATTAATTATGTGAACTCATCAAATGTAATGTTATGAAAAGCATTAACAAAGCAGCAAAAAATATATTATTTGCCTGTTCAAAAATGTGAAGCTGCACAAGACCACAACATAGATGCAGTCGGAGCCTCTCACACCACCCACAATCTGTCAGAATAGAGTTAACCATCAACCAAGTTGCTCGCAGTGTGAATGCAGGGTTCAAACTTCACTATGTCTGTTACTGTATGAGGAGCACATAGGCAGGACTTCTCTGGGCTACTAATGCTGTAGGGTTGAGGTTGGGTTCAGGGAGGAGGGGAGGAGACCACCGTAGCTGTGGCTGTGTGATTGCACAGTCTCTGGCATGTGATTAGGGGGAATTGGCCGTATATCTCACCATCTCAAAGGGGGATCAAATCAGCCTCAAAGCCTGGCTGCAGGCGATGGTACATTTGAAAGTCAATGTTTTATTTCTAAGCATAAATTACTTGATCTGGGCACTTTTTTGCCTAAGGTTGTATCCAGAAGTAAGGTTTGTAGCAGTTAGAGGGGGCGAAAGAGGGTCTGCCTGTGTCACATCATGCATGTCCTCATCAAGTCAATAGGCTTTATTTCCATGGGATTCCATGGCTTTTAATTAGGATTAAATTGACCACACGGAAACAGCTCTGGAACCATCTGTTGTCCTCTGTGACACTTAATATCCCTTATAAATTCCACCCTTAAGGGACAATTCCAGCGTGATTGGAGTTTTTGCTCTTTTCCTGCGTCCCCTTACTGTTTTACATCACTGTAGATCGTTTTCCAGTGCTTTTGTCATGTTATGAGATATTTGCTATTTTTCCCTCATCTTAGTTATTTTTAAAAGTTATTTATTCTAAATATTATGATTTACTCCCAGTAACGAAGAGGGCACCAATTGTAAGCCGTAATTGTGTAAAATAGCTATAGCTGGTGGAACCGTCTTACTCTGGTTTCTCTGTTGGCTTGAATGGGTTGTGATTGAAGGTGGGTAACGTAACCACAGAGAACATTAGCTATTGGTTGAAAGTTTTATTTTGGAGAGGAAAACACGGAAATCAGAGAAGCAGAAAGCAGAAAGTAAGACGCCCCCTCCTGTCTCGTCTCGGCTCTCGCGGTGTTCCCAAATGTGCACATTAGTATGAAACGGTGACCGGAACTTCTTCCAAAATGTAAACGTTTATAGCCTGACATTAATGTTCTGATGCAACTTTGCAAAACATGATTGGCAGCTTCTCATTCACAGTGATGGATTACCTTTTTTTTGATTGATTGAGGTCTTTATTGATGCAGTAAACCAATTACCAATTGAATTAGAAGTCTCCGGAGTTGTTTTCTATGCCGTTTGGAATTGAATGGGAGTGAATGAGCCTGAGAGGTATGGCAAAACTGATTTCAAAATATCTTTAATCGTTGCGCATGCATGTACAAACTGTCACAATTAGCATTAAAGGGAAATTTGCAAAAACTCAAATCTAGATTGAACTATATCATTTGGTGTTGAATTTGACCATAGTCTCAATACAAACTAGACATTATTCTACTGGAGGCTGTTCAAGATGAGATCACAATGTTCATATTTCCAGTGATGTCCAATTGATCCGGCGAACTACAAAAGGGAGTAATTGCTCTTCAAAGTTGTGGTAAAGGTTGAAGCTGTGGTTCAGTTTGAAGTGTGCTGAGTTCTAAAGAGCTAATCCCCATGCACTGGGTCTTTTCTAAGACCTGAGAGTGCTTTATGTTGAGCAGCAGAAAGATAAATGTTTAAAGCTCTGGGCCTGTGCGTGTCACTACCAGGTGTGATCACGGCCAGATCTGAGCAGGCCCATCTCCCACAGCCAGCGCCTCCCTACTCTTCTGTCTCCCAAGCCTTGTCATTGTTTTACTACTGCTGATTGATCTCCACAGTGCTGATTGACAGGGGCGTCTATCTCTGTGGGGCACAGCGGGCAAGGCTAGCACAGTAGCAGTGGTACATGCTGTAAGTCAACAGGGTTTCAGAGAAAGGGCTGGGCACTGAAGTCAGTTACATGGTAGAGCAGGGTGATGGATAGGGCAGGAGGCACCCCTACTCCCTATTCTCTCAGGATCCTCACAACTCTCGATATTACCTGCTATATGAAAAGTTTTTAGACTTCATTCTTCTCTGTGAATTGTACTATTAGCTGTACAGATGAGGTGAGGTTGCTGAAGCTGTGTGTGAGTATGACACGGTCTAGAGATAACTGAGTGTGTTTTCTGCACATTACTATGCAAATGCTAAATAATTATGCAAAGCGGCTTCGTTTTTTCGGATGTTTATAACGGCAGTGTATGTTAGCAACGTGACCCCAGCGTGAACCTTCATCAGAGCTGTCTCCTCTTTGCCTAGTGCAAAGTTCCTGGGCCAGGCACTATCTGCTGGCCTGTTATTTCCACACTGAGGGGATCAAGGGAGGGCAGCATTAATTGCTTTACCCTGGCAGGAAGGCAGGTGTTCTGGGGTGGGTTAACACCTGCCCGGGGAGAGGTCACCCTCATCCTCTCATTGCCCCCATCCTTCCCTCCTTCCTTTCCCTTCACCTTCAGCCACAGGAACCAGGAAGTTCCAGTCCATTCTCTCAAGGGGCGCCGCAAAGTCAAACCAGGCCAAAAGCCCACCTTATTTTCCAAGCAGCAATGCATCTAACCTCAAAGAGTAATAACATTCCATTTGAAATAATAGCTGGGATTGGAATTGGGCCTGCCTGCTTTCCATAAACCTATTTCAGACAATGGTCCCATTCCTATTACACAATGTCTTTCTCTATACACCGGCATAAACATCTTAGAAGGTGCTGTTCCAGGAAGGGCAGGGGTTTGTCTGACTTACGGCTGATACATTCATCAAGCTTGTGCCAAGCCAATATCACACTGTCAGAAGGGAGCATGTGGCATTCTGTCACCATGAGGGGCTGTGACAGAACAAGTCCTTTTCCATTACATTCTCTCAGGGCAATCTCTGATATTGCCTCTCTGCTCCTCTATAATGCTGTTTATTTCAATTGTTTGCACTGGTGGATTCCATACTGCTCGGTCTCCATCTATGGGTCCCAATCAGTGTGAACCTAACTGAATTTCTGCATTACTATGTCAATAATGTATTGAATAGCAAGGAGCTGTCCCTCATTATTTTTTTAATGACTGTGAGCTATACCCGTGTTGCTTTGTTGATTGTTAAGCCTATATTTCACACACAGTGTGAAATATTTTTATAGGGTAATAAACCATATTTCTATTTCAAATCGATAAAGTGGCCTACATAAATCCCGTACACTCACCTGCCTTCTCATTACAGGGGAACTGCATTGCAGGGCTCACGGCTCTTCGATCTGTAACTGCCTAAAATCCTCTTTCTCATTTAATAGCCTGAAAATGGTTGCTCCTTATCCCAGAAATATTAAAGAGAACAGTTGATGCTCACAACCTTTCCTATCACACTCTATTCCCTGTATTTCCCATTTTGTTATTCGGCGGAGACCGTTAAGAAGCTGTCATCCTGGAGAGTACACTCCTGTGTTCTCCTCGCCTGGAGCACTGAATTACTATTTATGTGCTGAACTTTGACAGTACACCAGAGTCTGTCCCTGCTCAACCAGCATAGCTAAGCAGTGATGCCATGAAGTTTTACTTGTCTGCTGCTTTTATGACTATCTCGTGGCTGAGCAAGAGGTGGAGTGGAGCGTATAAAAACATACAGGTGGGCTGCTTGGCAGAGGTTGCTGAAGAGAATAGAACTACTTCTTCCCAATCACTTCTCAAGGCTTAGATAATGTTTGAATCCAATGTACAGTACAAGCTTGTTTCCTCCACCGAAATAAATAATAATAATAAATTGTGCCTACTTTTTAATCACTGTTAACGGCCAAAATGAAAATGTACCCTTCATGAAGTCATCCGATTAGCTTTGTTCACAGTTATGGGATAAAAAGCACTCCCACTCAGTAATGTGAACACCACAGATAGAGTGTTTCATAAAAGCTTTGATGGACATCAAATCTAATCTGAAGGATACAGAGTAATAGCATTCTGGCAACTCTGGTACAATTTTCTGCCATTTGATGCACAGGAATTCTGCTCTCTCATCTGAAGAGGGCAAACCTCAAACAGAGCAGACAAGATTTTCCTCAAAGAATAAGGTTATACTGCAGACATTCTCTCTCCAACTGGAGCTCTATTGATCACCTCACATGCCTGTCTGGCTGTGGGATTTTCAGCACTTTAATGCCAGCATTTTTTGTCGGTTATTTGTCCTAACTTGTGAAACTGTTGGGGGCACTAATGCAAGATGATATTAGCTATTCCATCCAACTGTCACACAAATTGTTAACTTTTGAAATGTTGCAAAAAATAAAATGCGAATTAGGTTAATTTCCATTAGCTGTGTTGAAGAGAATAAATATGCCTCCTGAATGTCACAAAATCACATCCATGAGAAAAAAGGAAGAGTCCTAATGGCCATAAGGACTAATGGCCATATAACCACGATGGAGACTTCCTGTCAGAATGTCCAACGCCACTTTTTAACCATTGTGTATTGTGACCTTTGGAAGAAGCTGAGATAATTTCTGCCACTTTGTTTAGTGGACAAAATATCCAATTAGAGTGGGCAAAGGAGCAAGCTAGAAAATTGGAACAAAAAATATAATTTGAGATAACTTTTTTTTTACTGTAAATTAATGGATTGTTAGGAGAGAGGAATGCACTGCACTGTAGGCATACTGTATATACACACGCTTTAGACAAATTGGGTTTATCTTGATTGAAAAAGGCAGGTGAAATAAATAGACTCCTTTGAGTTGAAAGGTATAATGAATTTTGTTGGATATGCTGATAATCACACTGATACTGAGAATTGAAATAATAATTTCATTATAAGCACTGTTTGATACTAGTTAGGCTTACAGTCAGCAGGTAAAAACCTATTGTCAAACAGGTATGCTCAAATATTCTATCTCATTAACCAATAGTTGTCAATCTTTTACATTGGTATAATGCAACTGATATCAATATGGAAAAGTCATCTCAGCCATATGAAGTGTATTAAAGATAACTTTCAACCGGTCTGACGGCTTCCTAATTCAAACTGCTGACATATGGAGGTGTACTTTGGTTTGGCTCCTAGCAGGGAGACAGGAGCAGAAAGGGGATTGAATGCAGCCTAGCCAGTTCACAGCATAACAATTGTGATATATACTGTCGGCTTTGCGCTCAAACTCACAGCCGAGTTCTTGGTCTAAGATTTTGTCCTGTATATCATAAAACAAGATGGGATGAAATTAAGATGGACAGAGACTGTCTGAGACACTGTCTTCACTCTCCAGACACTGTCTTCACTCTCCAAACACCAGGTTTTGTCTCCATCTTCCCTGCCTCCAGTATCCTCAGATGTTTTCATTGAATCCACTGTTTATGTAACACTGGCTCCAGACTGTGGAGAAACAATTTACACAAAGCTTGTTTAAAAAAGTACAATGCAAAATAATGACCCGCTTTGTGCAAAGCAAACTGAATGACATTAACGTACCTTCAACATAGGCACTTTTCATCCTCATCTGACAGACAGATAGAGATCAAGATCTCTGGGAGGCTTTGAGCTCTTTGCCATTTGAGTTCTCTCAACACGACCTGATAAGACCCCATTCATCCTCTCTCCCTTCATCAGCCAGCGGGTGGACCATAACCAGATTCAGGCTGTCACATCATCACTGAGACTTCAGACGTGCTATTGACTAAATGTGCTGCTGACAGAGATAGTTCAGAGGCTGTTTATGGCCTGGCTTTAGCAGGGAGATGATTTGTTAATGGAGCTAACAAAGCGCATCTTTCAAGGTTAAATGTAAGTATGGTCTGTGTGTGTGTGTGTGTGTGTGTGTGTGTGTGTGTGTGTGTGTGTGTGTGTGTGTGTGTGTGTGTGTGTGTGTGTGTGTGTGTGTGTGTGTGTGTGTGTGTGTTTTTGTATATGTACACCAGGACACTGCTGTATTACATTACATGGCATTTATCGATCTCCATTTGCAATAGGAGTCGATTCTAAATTGGTTCGCGCTAGCGTAGCGTCAATTTGAGTCATACAAACAAATTGCTTTTTTTCTGGGTCCACACTGGGACTTGTACTGTAGGCCTGAGTGGGCTGCGTCATCTGACAGCTTTGTGGTTTCTCCTGACAGAGTAGACTTATTTATGTCTCTCATCCTCTCTGCAGCGTCTCTGAAGGCCCATGCTACAAACCACAGAGACTGCAGTGCTCTTGACGGGATACCACACTACAAAGCCCTCACACTCTTTTTTTGACTGGCAGCAGCCAACCTTCGATTTCCATGTTTCTGCTGCCTCTGAAAACTAAATGGTAAATGGTAAATGGACTGCATTTATATAGCGCTTTTATCCAAAGCGCTTTACAGTTTTTGCCTCACATTGACCCATTCACACACCGTTGGTGGAGGCAACCACGCAGGGCGCCTACCTGCTCAACGGGAGCAATTCGAGTTAGGTGTCTTGCTCAAGGACACTACGACAGATTTTTTCCCTAGGAGGATGTGGACTCGAACCACCAACCTTTCGGTTGCTGGGCGAGGGCTCTACCTCCTGAGCCACTGCCGCCTCAAACTAGCTCTTAGCAGGCTCCTGACATGTTTGACATTGGGATTTTATGGCTGTATTATAAATCTCTAACACATGATAATGTTTCAGTCTGTGATAATGGCTCTATGCATCAACAGGGGATATTTCTCTCTGTTTTGACTCTGAAAATAAGCTTTCCAACTTTACCGCTTTAGTTTCCCTCTGATGTTGACTGTAACATTAATGGTAATTTTCTGACGCTTCATATTAGTTTATTATTATAAGGCGTGATTCTACTTCTATAGATAATAGATATTGGTTGCTATGTTTTTAGAAGTCTAATGTTTCAGAAAATACATTTGTTTGTATTTTGCGTACTGCACTCAGAATGGTGTCAGGATAAGGCTCTAAGACGACACAATGAATGACATACGAGTAATAAAATTCCTCTTGCAATTATACCTCAGTCTACCATTCATCTTGGGGTTGCAATTCCAGGAGGGGTTTTGAGGAGAAAATTAAAAAAGAAAATTAAAAGAATTTCAATTAAGTGATTTGCTGAATTTGAAGGAAAATGGCAGTGATGTGGAAAAGGCTTTTAATCTTGGTGAGCCACCTCTTGTTCCATTAAGCTCATATCCCCTGCTTATCTCACTAATCATTCCTCCCAATGCCAGCAGTCTTGGCGATTTTTAATGAACCTATTATGTCCTGATTCAGTCCACCAGGACTGGCAGGCACACCATACACTCATGAAGTGGACTGGAAACAATCAAAGTACAATCAGGCCCTCGTGATGATGCCTTTGTTGTATACTTTAAATTCTTGTTAATTTCTCCAAAGTTGCCTACAGCAGCTTTAACTGGATAACAATGGTCTAGTGTGTCAGATAGATGAGAAAAGAGCTGGGACTAAGAATAGTGCAGATGGACAGGAACAGCAGGGGATCGGCTGCTGTTGTTGGGTGACTGTACTGTTCAGGAGACAGTATTCGTTTATGTGATTAGCACGGAAGAGAGGAGTCCTGTAAACGCTGATGATATAGGCTCCTTGTTAGTGGGATAACAAAGTGCTGAAATCCATGGAAGAGACAAAAGTGTTGTGTTTAACGGTGACATCAAACAGTCCACCCCCTGTTTGTTTGTCGGTTTTCTCTACTGGTCATTTCCAACATGCACACCTCTGTACGATATCTACTCTACTGTGGAGCGTGATGCACTGCCCTGCTGTGTGGGCCAGCCTGATTTAACTACACCTCAGTCTACCGCCGACAGTAACAAGCTACATTTATTCTTTGTTTTATTCATCCAGCTCTTGTCTCAGCAGACTGCCTGTGTGTGAATCTCTTTGTTGCATGCTGGGGTTTAGATGTACATTAGACACTTCTGATTGATTATCTCCTCTCGTTTCAATAGATAACAAGTATGGCAAACTGCAACAGGCCATACTTTGGTTTTAGGGCTCAATAATTAAGGAAGTGTTTATGAAAATAGAGGCCATGTTTTATTCAGGTCAGAGAGGAAGGGATACAGCACTCCATTTGATGACTCAAAGCATGTGTTCTCACCTCATGAGCCTTTAGGGGCTATTTTAATGACACTAGTGCAGTGCCCGTTGGGACGTGCCCGTTCGGACCGGGGCTCGTCCGATCGACTTCGCACTCAACACTGCACTCCTGCAATGGTTTTTCGGGCATTCCGCTAACCTTACGTTTCGTAAGTGATAACTGTGAATAGAGTGCAGTGCCCGATACGCCTGTATGCCTGCGTAGCATGCTGCGACAGCAGTGCCCGTTTCGACTTCGCACTCGACACTGCACTCCGTAGGGTCCTCAGCAATACACCTGCCGAGTTTAAAGTCGATCAGGTGAGCGGTTCGCGAGACAATCGAAGGACAGAGGACAGACAGACAGAGAGATTCCTGCCATTATTAGAGAGATGCTCTCTCTCTCTCTGTGTGTGTGTGTGTGTGTGTGTGTAAACCGTTTTTGATAAGCTCCTTCTTCTATTGCAAGCCACCATGTAGAAATCAAACATTTTGAAAAATATGTATCTGTGTAAAGTGCCCATCCATCTAGGCTACTAAAATATCAGGAGGGCTTTTCACTCCGATATTATCGCGCCTTATTCTCCTGCCCCCTAAACAGCCCACTTCTAAACTGTTGGCGCTGATGCAGATGCAGATTGTTTGTTTAGATTTAATCATTTTCTACCAGCAGCCAGATAAAAGCAAGGTGAATCAGACATCGTGTGAGCTTGAAATGATAAGATACCATCGCATTCAGACTACTTTTAAGATATTGTGCAAATGCAAACACTTTTAAACATCTTCAGATTTAACTTCAGCAAGATGTAGAGACCTGTTTTAGAGCTAGATGAATGAATAGTTTGACCAAAATGTCCAGGTGGAACCTAATAATTCCAAAGTCAATATAGCTATAGACTGCAGTAGAAGTGTTTTGGTTGAAGCTCAAATGAGACTGAGGCAGACATTTTTGAACTCACTTTGCATCTGCCTCCACCAACCTAAGGATACCCGAGTGGGACCATTTGAACAGATTTCATAGCTAAAATGGGCATTATTAGGCCAACTAACAATGTTGTTCCAAATGAACCCCTCCCTCTTTCCCTCTTTCAGCAAAATGACTTGAGACCGCATTGCATAAGACAATTTAATTGTAGATTTGAAAACTATCTCTGATTGTCTGTATTTAAAAAGTCTTAGATACAATGTTCCAGTATCTGATGCCTTCCTATAGCTATATGCTTCAGGAGCAGTTATTTGCCCTGCCGCATATTGAGAATGATTTGGTTTTTGAGCTCTGATAAGAAGTGGTGCTGTGCCTTTTGTCATTATTCACGCTTCCCAATCGATTCTCCACTATTCCATCCAATCGGGTAACTTGACTTTTATTCATAATTAAAGCTATCTAGATGCAAATCAGGGAAATTCAAAGGACATATTGTGTTATGAGTTTCACAATCCAAGAAGCATTGTGCATCGTTTTTTGTTTGTTTGTTTTTTGTCACAAACACACACGCACACAGATCCATATGCATGTGCACTCACACATACACACACACGCACACAAAGCCTCAAGAAAACATTGTCAGATGATCAAACAATCATAGGATTGCTCAAGACTCATGGTGCAAATTACAAATGTTAATGTAATTAAGTTGCATTATCCATTATCCATAGAGGTTATCCATCATTGTCACAACCAAGCCAATGCACAATAGCTGTTTGTTTCAGGATTTTTTGTTGTTGATTTTAGCAAATTCAGCGATGTTATGAGAAGAAGCTAATAACAATTCAGCTTTTAAAGGAATACACCAACATTTTGGGAAATATACCTTTTGTCCGACTTACCCAGACTTAGACGAGATGTTCGATATCATTTTCACCTCTGTGTTTTCACTGGCTTGTTTTCCATGTTTTTCCATGTTAGCATAATGTGTTAGCTTAGCATAAAGACTTGAAGCCTATTGGGGCCAGTAGCCTACCTCTGCCAAAGTGAAGAAATACACCTTACAGCAACTCTGAAGCTGTCTTACACGTGGTATCATGTGTATTTGAAATACACGTGCAGGGATTTTTTTTTTAAAGCGAGATACATTGTTTTCGGAGAAGTTAGATGGGTGGAACTACTTTGTGCCGGATCTAGCCTCTAGCTCTACCTTCAGAAGGTGCGCGGATCACTGCACTCAAGGAAGACGGAAGGATATATCTGTGTTCAGCGGTTATAGTTCCAACCGTCTAACCTCCGAAAACACACGATACCTCGTGTAAATAAGACAGCTTCGGAGTTGCTGTAAGGTGTATTTCTTCAATTTGACGGAGGTAGGCTACTGGCCCCAATAGGCTTCAAGTCTTTATGCTAAGCTAACACG
>OMLI01038513.1:9023-23606 GCA_900302605.1 Rondeletia loricata
ATAATAATAATAATAATAATAATAATAATTGATAATAACAAAAAGCAATCATAATAAAAGACAACAGTTACAATCAAACCTGAAAAAGTGACTTTACAAGTCTTTTAAATACTTCCTTTCTTGAACTGTTTCGGATGTTCAAAGGAAGAGTATTCCATAAAGAAGTGGCCTTATATACTACAGTGCTTTTCATTGCATTAGTTCCTGGGCGTGGTAAAGTGAGTAGTCCTAGAGTAACTGTTCTGGTTCTGTACTGATGAACATCAGAACAAAATCCAATTCGATCAAAAAAGAGCTGTAGGGTACTGAGTATAGATCATATTCCTAATAAATAACAATAAACTGATAGATAACCTATTAAAAACCTTAGGCCATCTGAGGCGAGAATGCATTTGGTCTAAGTTAGATCTATAGAAACAGTCAAGAGTCTTGCAGCCCTGTTTTGTGCAATTTGTAATTTCCTAAGTTCGGTGTTAGGTGCGGAAGCCCAAATAACAGAACAATAATCAAGATGGCATAACACCAAAGTTTGTACTACCTGTCTGCGTATAGTAGATGTTAGGTAAGTGGCACATTTCCTAACAGCTGCAATAGGCTACTTCTACGAGTTTCCACGGTCTGGACCTTAACCTCCTTGGTCTGGACTAGGATGTGAACTATCTTGTTAAACGCTGGGTCTTTGGGAGCTCTCTGACGAATCCTCTTCTCATATTCACACCAGTACTACTGTAGCCTCACATTAACACAGAGGGACACACAATGTGGAGCTGGACGTATCGCAGACAGGACCGATAAGACTTCGTTTGTCTGCCTGTATTAGTATGCTGTCCATTCCTTCTGGTGAGTAAGTGCTCAATGGTGAGTTTATAGTGACCTTATCGTACTTTATGGTTTTTAAAATCTCCTTTGGTGTCACTGTAACATTATGATAATATACAATTGCTGTGATATTTGTATAGTATGATTCTCACATGTATTATTGGACTGCTATCGTTCGATTTCCGTAAAGGACGAAGTTACAAACCTAATTTGACCTGGAGACAGCCCCAAATTTGGCATGACTAATGTTTAGTAAAACTTCACAATGATGACATGCCGCAGTCTGTCTCTGCTCTCTTCACCTCGGACAACAGAGGAGTAGTTGGGTGAAACTGTGCCATAGTGTTTTGCTTTGCTTGCTGTAAGAAAGCGAGTGGAGAGAGGGAACAATGTTGTCATTGTGGCTGACATGCTCGCCGTGTGTCTCCAAGAAGGGTGAAGAGGTCAGCTGCCTAATGACTGGTATGCCAAATGGGAAACGACTCTTGCACTTCCCTAAGGAAAAACGACTATGATATTCCTATAACATTCAATAGAGAGTTTATGGTGACCTCATGGTGCTTTATGGTATTTCTATCTCCCATGGTATCACCATAATAGTCCTATAATATTCCTTACACTATAAAACTATATTACTATAGGCCAGTTCATTTCCGTTAGGGTCAGACACAGTGTTTTTACTGTAATAGCAACGTATGTTCTTTAAAAAACCAAAAACATTTTAATAAAGAAATGACCGCTCATAAACGCAAATGAATAAGATTATGGGTTCGATTTACTTTCTACCTCCCAACACACACACCGTCACACACACACACACACACACTCCACTACCCCGCGCGTGCGCGTGTGCTCCACGTGAGCGCGCGCGTATAGTATCTGCTGCTGCTTTGAAACTTTGAATTATTGATGTGGTCTCAGTGGATACCCACATCTTCCTACTCTGTCATGTATTAAATGTAACGAAAGTGATCTGAATGGGGGCAAGACACAGACATAATAATACTGTATCTGCAGCTTATTGCTTACCATTACAATAAGTTTACTTTTAGGAATATTGCAAATAAATAGCTGTCAGCCATGCATACATTTTCAGGTCAGACAAATCCCTTACATCTTACTACCTATACAGCAGAGAGGCCTACTGTATAAACAACATAAAGAAGGCTGGCTCTTGCTTCCCCTCTTATTTGCTGATGGATCCAGGAAGCTGCTCGCACACACACACACACACACACACACACACACACACACACACACACACACACACACACACACACACACACACACACACACACACACACTGTGGCCTCACTGGTTTAAGTATTCGCTTACTACTGACGATCAGAAGCCCCTTGTCTCGTCCATCCTGAATGACTTAGTGTGCCATGCCTCGGTTAGCACGGGGCAGTGGCAGAGTCCACTGGAGGGACGGCCTGTTCTTGGCACTGCAGCAGCCTATCAGTGTAGGAGCAGACCAGGAGAAGGTAGCCAGGAGTTTACACTGCTGTCTGGAGCCACAAGCAATGTCACTGCTTCACCCTGTGTACTTGTTATTGCTGTGTGTCTGTTGCTTGTGACCAGCTCACATTCCTCCTGTCCCACCTCTCTGGGACTTGAGACTTTTTAGTTTGTAGGGTTTAAACCTGCAAAGATAGTAATTGTTCCTCACTGATCTCCTTTTGGCAGTTGGCAAAAGTTCAGAATTGCACAAGATGTTGTGTCTCTTCTTTTGGATTGTCTCTTCAATAGTCTGTTTTACTCGTTCGCTTTGCATTCGAAGCCCCGCTAAGGTTTGTGATCTTTGAACGTTGTAAGGTGTTTACACATGTTTTGATTTATTTTCCATGTGCACATCCAAAAGCAGCAGCTTCGTGGGCCATTACACCCCCAGTCCCTCGAATACTCTGTTTGGGCTGTCTGTTTCCACGTATTCTTCACAAGAAAACTTGAGGAATCATTGGAATGTTAATTACTCTGTGGGGAAAAGAAAAAGAGCTATTGATGTTTTTTTGTTTTTTTTCCTGTCTTAAGTTTACAGCTATAGTGTTAAGCAGTAGTGGATTTCAGTAGACATTTGTACACTCATGGAACATCAGTTTGAAGGCTAATCACTATCAAGATTTAATTAGCCTAAACAAGCTGATGTCCTGAAACCGGCTCAACCAGCAGAGCTACAGCTCTCTGCTCTCTATGGGAGAGACTTCTCTCTCCAAGTGTCACTTACAAAAGAAGTATCCAATTACTTGGCTGTGCATATTTGGCCATTCTTACAGAAGAGGAAACATGAATGTTGCAGTAGTTCTAAAATGTTATTGCAATGCCATATTTACTCATTCGTTTGTATAATGTCTTACCTGATGTTCCTGGGATGAAAATGCTCAAATGAGTGCTGCCAATGCACTCTGCATTGGTGTGGATATAGCTACAGAATGCATGACTTGTTCACTTACTATTACTGTGCTTGTCACAGTATTGATCTGTGCATTTATTACCACGGTATAATAAATATTCATATCAGTGTCACTTTTTTCGCTTTGTGTTCACACAGAATGTTGTTCATCAACCACCACAGCCAAGCAATGAGAGGGCTTCTTAAAAGAAAGTTTGCTGAGGTAGATGAAGATCCCTGCTACTCCTCCTCTCCTCCGTCCTCCCTCTCCTCCCCCGCCTCCTCAGAGTGGGAGTCTGATGGGGAGAGCAACTCCTCTGACAACCAGGATTTCACACCTAGTATCCCCGCTTCACCTACCAGTTTACCCAGTAAGTTTACACACCAGCACTAGTTTTTTTTCTTCCCCTCTTTCAAATAATGCAAACCTCTTCCTTATCTGGCCTATTTCCCATGAGTGTGTTATAGGAGTGTCCGTTATCGCTCTGCAGCAGCACTGTTATGAGTTACTGATATGAGAGTGCTAACCTTAGAGCCCTTCGTGATAATACACGGAGAATGACTTGCCTCTGGGCTGTATGTCTAGTCGTGTAGAAGATCATTTGCCTGAGCAATAGGATGTTGTGGAATCAATTTGAATAGCAAGGTCCCTTTAAACAAGTCGTATCAAATGGTCTCATTCTAATATCACGGAGCTGCAGACAACATCACGCATCGCTTTACCGCTTTCAGTGACGAAATACTATACAGTTGTTGTTGTTGTACAGTACTTCAGCCTTTTGTATGGCAATTACAGGCTTGTTATTTTGAGCCTCTCTACAGCTTCAAAGTCTTCCACTAAGTCTCACGACTGAGTCATCGTGCAAACAGTGCCCCGACGTGGAGTGTCGTTTTTAGACAGAGGAGCAGCTGAAACAAGCTTAGTCAGCTGGTCTCAGTTGTTTACTGACTTTTGGAACTAGAGTTCATCCAAGAGTTCACCCTCAGTTATGTGTGAAGGTCAGATGATTTGTTGAAGCCAAACTGTTTAAACCAAACAGTTAACCTGATGGATATAAAAAAACGACACTGGCAGAAAGATTCTAAATGTGTATTGGCAAACTGCTGTAAAACAGCGCTTAGACTTAGACTTACTTCTTTTCCCTCTCTACCCTTGATCTGTCCACTGTTGCAATGGACCCTCTCCTTGGTATTTCCTTTCCACATTTATGTTCAACCATTGACCCAAGCCACTGCAGTGAAGCACCTGTAGTGTGTCACCTAGTGGCTACGTAGAGATCTACAGTATAGTAGGGCTGCATCAGAGTTCAGAGCTGGGCTGCTCAGCAAAACATGTTTATTTCTTTCTTTCTTTCTTTCTTTCTTTCTTTATGGTTTATTTGATAGGGACAGATACAATATACAATATACATTTTCTCACATATATTCCTGTGTTCCTAATCACTAAAGCACTAGAGGGTCTTTAACACTGCACCTGATAGAACTTTAAAGGAATCAATTTCACATACCGTTAATGTCTTTGATGTCTGTCTCTCATATAATTAGTCCGGTCCATCCTGAAGAGGCCCAAGCTGGCAAGTGGGCAGAGCAACGTGCGCTTTGACCAGGTGACGGTGTTCCTTTTCCCACGCTGCCAGGGCTTCACCAGTGTGCCCAGCCGTGGAGGTGCCACCCTGGGCATGGTGCGGAGGCACAGCGCCCTCCACAGGTACACCCTGGCAGAGCATGCGCTGGAGCAGCAGCACAGGCGCAGAGAAAGGCTCAGAGAAAGACTGAGAGAGGAGAGGCTTGAGGCGTTGAGACACAAAGTGAGTGCACTTGATTTCTAGAGTAGTTGGCATGCCTCACCTGCAGTCTTGAGAGTCTTCTTACTTTATTTGTTGGGTAAACAACTTACTATCTTATTTCCCCCCTGATTCCAGTTGATTGCCACCGGTGCCATTGACCAGAGAGAAGCAGACAGACTCACCGTGGATCAAGTTCCAGATGGAGGCATTGCCATCCACATCAGTGATGCTGAGCTGGAGGACGGGGGTTTCCTGCACCCCTACTCCTCCAAACACAGGCAGGCTCTCCTCCAGGCAGCGGGAGTGAAGCGCATCGACAAAGAGGAGAAGAGGCAGCTTCACGCCCTGCGTCTCTCCAGGGAGGACTGTGGCTGCGACTGCCAGGGCTTCTGTGAGCCTGAGACCTGCGCATGCAGCCTGGCAGGCATCAAGTGCCAGGTAGTAGTCTTACACACACTGATATATCGAGTATGTAAACAAATAATAATAATAATATATAACCATATTTAATCAGTTTTCTACTGTAGCATTCAACATGAATGGTGCCAATCAATGTCCAAAATTAAATTTCTCCTGCTCACCTGTCAAGGACAGGTAAACTAATAAAGATGACCTTACCAACAATCATTTTTACCAGCCAACATAATTCATATAATTTTTTTCTAGAAATATGTCAAAATTTGCAGAAGTTAAGATGCTACCGCTTTGTGTAGAGCAGCGTAACAGGCAGCCAATCAAGAAACTGTTTGATACAGAGCGATTGTTTTACTTTGATTTGATTGGCTCACGGTCAGAGAGAGTGTACAGTGGCCACTGGCCAACAAGGACAACGTTTGAGAAATTCAAATGTAATTGTCTCAAAAAGTTACTGGCCAGTGTGGCGGGTGACCCTTATTGATTTATCCGCCAAAGCCTAATTTTACCGGCATTTGGCACTTGGCGGGTGTTCATTTCAGTCTCCGTCGCCAATACCAATAACTGTATGAAAAGTTAATTAAACCCACCGCACTGACTTTACTTACAACTATGTTCCTGCTGTTTTATTCCCACAGATGGACCGCTCCAACTTCCCATGTGGTTGCACTAAGGATGGCTGTGGGAACACTCAGGGACGCATCGAGTTCAACTCCAGACGCGTGCAGACCCATTACATCCACACCGTCATGAGACTAGAACTGGAGAGGCGACTGCAAGATGAAACACTGAGCCAACTGGACCAGACAGGAGTGCCAGAGGACCTTCAAGAGTATGAGGACCAGGACGAGGCACATCCAGCCCAGGATGCCCAGGACAAGAGCTGCCCCTTTGGGTTTACCACGGAGGAGGACGGCCTTCCTCTCACCATGCCCTCCACCCCTTCCTTCCATTTCATCCCAGAGCGGTCTGTGGTGGAGGAGAACAGCTGCAGCAGTGACATGACCGACTCCTCTTGCTCCTCTGCCCACAGCGAGGACTCTGATGCAGGGGGATGCCTCACGGGGAGCCAGAATTTACCTGAGGTGGATGATGGAGGGTTGGCCCGTGTCCTCAGCATCTGTGACTCTGAAAATGACGACTACTCTACGGGCAGCCGACTGAGAAACACCAGACAACCGCCGACCAACTCTGGCACTTACAGCACCGCTACTGACACTACGGGACCACTGGGTGCGTCTAACACCGCCGACACATTCACAGACAACATCGGTAGGGCCTCGGCGGCAAATTATCTCGATGAAAACGCGAACCAAGCCATCGACTTCTTTGGTGAGAACTCCCTCGAGGGCTTCCCCAACACTCCCTCCCCCACTGTGGACTATTCTTCAGGCAGATACATGGACCTCAGCCTCTCCTCCGACTCCGACCTGGAGTTCTTCGACAGCGACTACGCCTCCGGCCCGCTGCACAACTCTTTTAAAGGGCACAGTCACCCGGACAACTTTCGCCATCTCCAGCTGTTCAGCTCTGCAAGTTTCCCCCAGTACAACGAGTCGAGCACCTACCTCCTGGAGTCTCTGATTGGCTTGTCTGAACCAAGCCCGGAGCAAGCTTATCCAATCACAGATAACCAGCTTTTATAGGCGATTCAGGAAGGTCTTGTGATGATGATGAGAAACTTTAAAGAGAGCATTACATGTAGAGAGCACTGTTTTTGTATATTTGTAATATATTTGATACAATATTTTTGCCCAGCTGGATATTTTATATTGCCTATAAAATCTGCTTTTGTTGTGGGGAAAACACACTTGAGTCATCTAACTTATGTCTTGTTGTTTATCGTTCATCCATCTATATGTGATGATCTCTGATGTTATTTAATTTCTTCATGTTTAACAGTATCATATTTCTGTATTGGAGTAATAAAATAAAACATTTTATTTATTTACTGATTTAAAAGTTGTTCAATGAGTGGTCATTTCCTGTTGACCACCATTGGTTCTCAGGATTAATTTGAAGAAACCAAGACTGGGCAAGCATAAAGGTAAGAATGACACTCGATTTTCACAATGTTGTTCCATCATGGCAAGGGGAGCAAACATAACGTAGACTTTATTTTCCAATGTTCCCTTCGGCTATATTATTAAATGGTGTAATGATGCTGCAGCATGTTTCAGGATTCTGTAATTATACAATTAAATCTCCGTCACCCTCATCACAGAGCATGCCATTTTTGTCACAGTGACGATTGCAGTCGATATTCTGATTACATTGTTTGCTTTATAGCTGAGAAGTTGCCCTGTGTCAGTATATCTTTCAAATACAAGCAGCCTCAACAATCTGTGATCACACAGGCTGAAAAATTCCCTTTATGGTGAAGTTATTTTTGAATAAATTTTACCGATGTAATACAAGTAATACCTTGAAGCGTTCCTTTGGCTTCTGTACTATGCCTATACCTATACTTCTATACTTTCACAACAGTGACCACTAGGTTCAGTTTTTGTTAATACCACCCATGTGTTATGTGAAGACAAGTATGTGGACATAGCAATATTTGCCAAAGATTGCATTAATTATTGACCTAATTAGCATAACTGGTTATGTTAATATATCATGGTGATTATGGCAGGACATTAGGCAGCTCAAGTGCCTATTGTTAATTAATTAATTAAGTTATTTTGAGGTTTCCCCCCCCGATTATTAATAATTTTATGAGCAAATAAAATAAATCTATTCTAGCAAAAGATGCCCCATGATCTATCACTTTGACCAGTGGAATCCATCTGCTGACCGTTGTTTGTCATGTAACCCTAAAACGCAGTTTCAGTAGCCTGTTCCATTTCTATTGTCTGATGCTGCCTTAAAGGACTGTCGGAAATATCGCATTGCGCACACATAAAGAAAGTGGTGTATACGACTGAGAGACATTGTAGTGATGGCATGTAGTGATAGGATGGGATATAAATATATATATTAGAGGGCGGAGTTGTGTTAACAACTGATGATAAAAGTGATGTGTTTTACTGTATGACTATGTTGTTGCTTGGTACTCTCTGTAAATACGTAGCCTACTATTGAATGGATGTTTCTATTTTCACAGATTTATGGTATTTAATAAATTAATTTAAACATCAATTACATGATGATGTGCATTTCCTCCTCTTCATTCTGCTACTGCTAAAATACTTTGGTTGCAGGGTCGTGCGACTTCGGAGATTACGAGGAGCACGTGAAGGCATACATCCATGCGTACACTCTCTGTGTGTTTGCGTGTGGAGGGGGTGGGGTGCGTTAACTGCCACCCGGCTCGATGTTCGACTGCTCTGGACTGCAGACAAGATGGCCACGGACTGTCAATTATAAATCCTATACACATTCTTTGATAACATTATTATTGTAGGGTTCAGTCAAAATGGGTTTATCTCAGAGTTCAGCTGTATCCGAAGGAGGGACGTGTGGATATCACGTGCACGGCGTAAGGCTTGTAAAAAAATAAAAAAAAATAAAAAAGATCATTTTGGAGCTTATCTTGAAATGTTACTGTAGCCTAAGTAGTTGCTGCCTGCCAAACATCCGATGAGGTGGCACTCTGTTTTCGAATTGGAAACTATTCTGCAAGAGGAACTTTTATTTTTGTAAAAGAAAGTACCGTAGCACGAATACGCTCGCTACTGTGTAACTTGATGGACTCGCGTCAAGGAAGAAGGAGCTTCCAGCAGTGCAACAGTGCTCAACATTATTATTTTTTATTTAAATGTCTCTTGTGTTATTTTCTATAATGTATTGCCGAAATGAGTTGTTTTCCATGTGAGGCTTGATTCCAGAAGGAAGCTGTGTTTACAGGTCTTTGAGGAATAGCCTCACGTTACTCTTTTCAAGCATAAAAAATAATAAAAATGAATTTGTAGTTTAGCTGTTTCACCATCAAATCATAGATGATTTGATGACTATTATTACTAAAACACACATTCTTCTGGTTGTTTTTCATTTATTTCAATCACATATTTTGAGAGTAAATTCGTACATAACAACATCAATAACCCTAGTAAACCATGTCCCATCATGCGACCTGTGATCTATTGTTTTGACTGGAAGAAGCCATCTGCTGTCCATGTTTGTCCTATATAACACATTCAGTTTCAGTGGCAGAATTATAAGCCTATTACAGTTGAGTTCTCTCAGTTTCATTATCTAAAAGCAAGTCCCATTCAGCCCTGTGCAGATTCCAAAGCCCTAAGAGGCTGGTGGGTTGGTGTGAAAGGCTGATTGAGCGCCACATGTTTGTAAATTGTTTGTCTTGGTCTTGACAGGTGCAGGAGAATTCACCTGCAGAGAAGGCTGGACTGGAGCCCTTCTTTGACTTCATTCTGTCTCTTGACAACAACAGACTTGTAAGTGTATTGATCATAACAACTGCTGTAGTCATTAGTCATTATCTAGAGGTAGGTCATGAATCTATAAAGGGCACACAGGTGTATTATACAACACATCAAAATTATCTCTCACTTTATAGGTATCATGAATATTTTTGTATCTACTCTTATTCCTGTACACCAGAACCAGGAGAATGACCTGCTGAAGGAGCTTCTGAAAGCCAACATGGAGAAGGCGGTGAAGGTGGAGGTGTATAGCACTAAAACCATGAGGATGCGTGAGCTGCAGGTGGTGCCCAGTAACACGTGGGGAGGACAGGGCCTGCTGGGCGCCAGTGTTCGCTTCTGCAGCTACCAAGGAGCCAGTGAGAATGTCTGGCACGTCCTGGTGAGCTGCTCCATCAAGATAAAACCCTACAGTGTATGGCCTGACGAGCCTCTATACTCATGAACCCACCTTGGTTCCACCTTTTGTTTGGTCCCATCATTGAAATGAGATGTTTCCCCCTAGGATGTGGATGTGAGTTCACCTGCTGCACTGGCAGGGCTTCAACCCTACAGTGACTTCATTGTGGGAGCAGATCAAGTGTTGCAAGATGTAAGACTCGTTTTCATATTGCGCATCTTTGTTGACTTTAGGTTCTGATATATTGTGCTAAAACGTGCTCAACGTGTGGGATTTTAGTTGACCATGAGTCAGAATTGACCCCTTTAAAAGCTGCACCTTTGTGGGCATCTGTGAAAGATGAGCCGTAGTTAATGTAGACTTGTTGATTTCCAGTCAGAAGACTTCTTCTCCCTGATCGAGGCCCATGAAGGGAAGCCCCTGAAGCTGCTGGTGTACAACACACAAACGGATGCTTGCCGAGAGGTGGTGGTCACACCAAATGGAGCGTGGGGAGGAGAGGGCAGGTACGTGGCAATACACATCAACACAAGGAATTCAGAGTTGCTTATTGGGAAACACCACTGTATTTCATCTAGAAAAAGTTTATCCTTGTGCACCGGTCTGTTTTAGAGAACATTCACTACTTTTTCCATAGCAAGTATTGCAATCATTGTAAGAGTACACAAAGTCAGTCAGCCATTAATTTACAGTGTAGCAGCTCCAGGCTGTCCATCAGTGTGACATCACAGATTACAACCTTATTTCTGTGGTTGAAACATGTCTGAAAACAGTCGTATTTTAATTGCTCTTAAAGAGTAATACACTTTTTTTTGTGTTTAGTTTGGGTTGCGGCATTGGCTATGGCTACTTACATCGAATCCCAGCTCATCCTGACGAATCGACGGCGATGCCCTCCTCCCCTGATCCTGATCCTGAAGAGAGCACCTCTCCAATGCTGCCTACCCATGGATTCACAGAGGTATATATTTCCATCGGTTAGTTCCAGTGCTCATCTGACCATTGGGTGAACTGACTGCCAATGCATTGAATGCCCTTTCCCCCCCAAGGCAATAGCAGTCAAAGATCAGTGTGGCATTACTTGTTTATCCATACTTAAACCATCATCCTGGTTTACACATGAGATCAACCTCTTGGCTGTAGCTATAGAGCTCACCTCTGTTTGTCTACAGGCGTCCCTGATGGCACCTACAGGCCAGAGTGAAGATGTGGTGGACCTGGAGCAGGTCACCCTCAAGGATGCTCCACTACCTCCACCCATCCAGAGAGTCATGGACCCCGGTGAGTTCCAGATAAGCCGTGTTTAAAGCAGATGTTGCACATCTGAGAAAGTGCAGTGGTAAGACTCCACTTGATGACTGCAGAGGCTCTCATTGTCTCCTTAACATCTCCTGAACTTTACTGGCCCAAAAAACTCTTTCCTCCACAGTCTGACCCTTGTCAATGCCTGTGTGTTCACGACAATCTTACCAGTGAGTGGCTTGTGTTTGTGTTTCTAGGTTTCTCTGAATCTGAGGTGGCTATGATGAGCACTGACCCTGCAGACTTGGTGGACAGGCTGGACCTGTCCATGTCATCCATCGACATGACCAACACTTCGCTGGCCATGCACGAGGAGAAAGACGGCGAAATCTCTGGTGTTGGTATGTTACAGTACGGTTACAGTAACAGTAGCAGTTCATACCAGCCTCCAGGGGCTTTCATGTGTTAAACTTAGATTTGACAGAAGGAAATGAATTGGAAGTGAATCATCTGTAGTACCAGTGTTTATGCCACCAAATGTATTGTGTTATTGCAACACTGGCAGCCATCTTTATTCTTAATGCAAACCTCATTTCCTCATTTCCTGTTGTGCAGAGGAGCTGGAGGATAGTGAGTTTCCTTCACCGTCAGCAGACAACCAGACTGAGCCACAAGAGCTGAGCCCCCAGGCAGCCATGGACCTCGCTTCTGCTCTCACTTCCACTGACACTCTGTCTGATTCGCCCATCCCACCCGTTGAACCATCTCACCCAGTCACAGAGTCCACAGCCCTCCCCAGCTCGCCCTGCGACTCCAGCGAAACGGATGCAGTCTCTCCTCCCTCAGAGTCCCCACCGCCTCCTGTCGATCTCCTCCCACCCCAGGCCGTCGACGAGTCCTCGGTA
Organism: Rondeletia loricata; assembly: GCA_900302605.1. Taxonomy (NCBI): domain Eukaryota; kingdom Metazoa; phylum Chordata; class Actinopteri; order Beryciformes; family Rondeletiidae; genus Rondeletia; species Rondeletia loricata. Next base: position 21,368 of record OMLI01038513.1, read on the forward strand.
GACGATTCTCCCGGTCAGGCCGTCATGGATGCAGCGGAGCCTGACGTCATCAGCTCAGCGGAGCAGTCTGTGGAGCCTCAGCCTGCGGTACCTGCTCACCAATGTGACCATGAAGACGACGGGGAGGAGCCAGACGAGCTGACTGCAGAGCCCACCCTTGAGTAAGCTTGTGTCAGGTCACACAGGAAGTACAAAAAGTGATGTTGACAATCAGTGGGGCTTTTTAGGGAAACACTATGGAAGAAACACAGGACAGACTAGTTACACTACAGGAACTGGCTAAAGAATTATCATATAAGTAGAAAAATACTTTAAAGGCACTGTAGTAATATCCTTGCTCTTTTGTATTGTATAAGAGAAATTACAGGTACTACTAATTTGTAAGCCAAAAAGGTTATCATGTTACCAACATTTTACTTGTGTACAATTAGATTATATAAGTGACTAGGCATTGCTTTACAGTCCTTTCATACACTAGTGGAATGAATACTTGAATAATTCCAAAGATTTCTTACCTATATATAGGTCTCACTTGAAAAAGAGATTCCAATCTCAATGTGATCACCTATTTAAATAAAGGATTAATAATAATAATATACACATCTGTTATTACACTAACTATATGGAAACACACATTATACATGTACTACTGCAAAGCACAGCTGCACCTTAATCCAGAAGTTTCTGAAATCACCAGACTGTTGTTAGTTCAAATGAGTAAATGTTAGTCATTCACTACACAACGACTAAGAGCACATCTCTTGGTGCAGTGTTAAATCCAGTGCTGTTGTTGATGTGTGTTGAAGAGATATTACCCCAATGATCGCATGTAGGCACACTTTTAGTTAGTGGCCCATGTATGGAATCTTAGAGTGCTGTTGCTGTGTTTACAAGGGAAATATGAATCCACTTGTAGTCTTAGTTAAATCAAAAGGTCAGTCGATTCTTTCTTAAACATTCTTTGATGAGGTCAGTATGTTTTGAACAGTGTCATTCATTTGATTTATTCAGCCATACAGCCTGTACATGTAACCTGTGAAGGCAATTAACACTACTTATATAGGAGAAATTGTCCCAATGTCTCATTCCACATTATTCCCACTTTGTCATTTTTGTGTGATCTATGCAATAGTATAACGATAGAGTATTGCCTGTGACTTGACCTCGTGTCAACAGGCAAAATGTTTATAATGTAAATCTAATAGATGACAGACCTTTCATACACAAGTAGTCTCTGATAACATAGTGATGCTGCTGTTAGTTGAATAATTAATGTTTTATGTTTTTGTAGGGGACATCCTGTTTTTCCACTTTCAAAGTAGGTGCTAGTGGGTAAAATACGTTTAAAAAAAGTATTTTTGCAGATATTTTATCAACGAATTGTATGTTTTATTAGGAATTAGTGCAAACAAAAAATCTGTTGATGAATGTGAAATGGGTGAATTTTTTTATGCTATAGAATCACTGGAACAAAAGATAAAAAATTTTAAAACAAAAAATGTTGTCCCTTGTTTTTCTTATTTCAGACTCATCAACCGAACACGTTACAATTCAGAATAAACATCCATTTATAATTACAATAAATCTGTCATTGTTAAACCATTCCAATTTATTTCTTTGTTGAATGCCTAAAATATACATCATTCACAAGTTATTACAACAAGGGTATACATATTGCAGTGTGATGGCCTAATCATGGTATCCCATCCCGTTTTGGCCAATTGGAGCTCACTCAATGCATCCCACTAAGACATTTTACACATTCCTCATGGGAAAATGTATTCCATAAAATTTACAATGAAAAGGTTTGTTGTTCTGCTTGGTGACACTTACTTTGGTAAGTTTACCACAGAGGTGAATATTCACATATACTGTAGCTCATAAGGTGAGATTCCCCATCAAGTTGATATTTAAGTTATGTTTAATTGAATTACTATTTAATCTAAATGAAATATACAGTAGGAACAGCCCTCATTATGTCAATATAGTCACTGCTCATGATCCAAGCACAGAGCAAGTAAGCATGTGTTATTGTTTAAGATATATACCTTATGTATAATTTCCTGATTGCTAAGATGACTTGGACAACTACTAACATTCTTAAGAGTAAACTGCGATTTCTGGGTTTTAATGAGAACAAATGCCATTTTTACATCCAAGTCAAATTACCTTTCTGATCATGAATGTGCTCTTTTTAGGGATTTGGAAAAATAATTGTTAGTTTTGACTTTTAAACTGT